>OX422224.1:142792958-142947958 GCA_949130495.1 Sambucus nigra | reverse complement strand
TTGTTGTTGAACTCTTGCAAATGAAGCAACTTCATGGTTGGACAAATTTTTCTCTCACGGCTTTATTGAAATTTTTGGGGAGGATGTTTCCGCATGCTAGAATTCCCAAGTCTTTCTACCAAGCCAACAAGCTAAAAAAAGACTTGGGATTCAAGTACGAGACATGGGATGCATGCCCAAATAACTGTATGTTGTTTCGTAATGAAACCGAGGGTCTTGAAAAGTGTGGCATATGCGGATCTTCTCGATATAAAGATGAGGACTCAAGTATTGATGGTGTCCATGGGCCGAAGGTAGCCGTAAAGAAAATGAGATACTTCCCTTTGAAATCGAGATTGCAGAAATTATTTTGGTCATCCTATTCAGCTCCTTTAATGAAATGGCATGCTGAAGAAAGGATCGACGATGGTGTAATGAGACATCCCGCTGACTCTCCTGCTTGGAAAACTTTTAATGAGAAAAACCCTTTTTTTGCGAGGGAGATTCGCAATGTTAGACTTGGGTTAGCTGCTGATGGATTTAATCCGTTTGGTAATATGAGCATTAAGCACAGCACAGCATAAGTTTGAATTGTAGAATGG
Organism: Sambucus nigra; assembly: GCA_949130495.1. Lineage (NCBI taxonomy): Eukaryota > Viridiplantae > Streptophyta > Magnoliopsida > Dipsacales > Adoxaceae > Sambucus > Sambucus nigra. The sequence goes on along the minus strand of OX422224.1, from coordinate 142,947,377 downwards.
ATGAGGGAAAAATCCAACTTTATTTGACTATTACAAATGTGCCTACAGTTTCCCATATAGCTTATGGTGATGATATTCTTATATTTACTAATGGGGGAAAATCAATTAAAGAATTGAGGAGGTTGATTAAAGAATATAAAGGGGCATCTGTCCGACTTATTAATAAGTAGAGTTATTATCTAACTTCCCCTTTGATGAGTAATGTCAGGTCTAACATGATTGGAAACATCATTGGATTTTCCAAAAAAATAATTCTCTATCACTTACCGTGGTTATCATGTCTATATTGGAAGCAAATCTTGTTGTCTTTTATAACCTTATTGACAAGGTCTATACAAGAATCCATGGATGGAGCAATGGACTCTTATTAATAAGGGCAAAAATGTTTATTATTAAGCATGTTTTACAAAGTCTTCCTATCTACTTGTTCTCAGTTCTTGATCCTCCCAAATAAGTCATCTAAAAGATAAAAAAGATTTTTGCTTATTTTTTCTGGGGAGAATCATAATTTGGTCAAAAGCTTCATTGGAGAAATTTGGATTTCATATGTAAAGATACTAATGAATGTGGCATTGGTCTAAAGATCTCTTGATGATATCATAAATTCTCTTACTGCTAAACTATGGTGGAAATTCAGAATTAGCAATTCCTTTTGGAAATCATTCATGTACACGAAATATTATAGAAATCAACATCCCATGTTGTATAACTGTAGTGGTTATTCTTCTAATACTTGAAGAATAATGTATCATATTAGATTTGAAGTGGAACCTCACATTAGCTGGTTGATTGGTAGAGGACATGTTAATTTCTGGAGAGACCAATGTTTTCCAATTCGTTGTTTACCTGATGCTATAGATCCTCTGCCTCACTGGCCACAAACGGTTCATTCATTCATCTATGATAATTAATTTAATCTAACTCTTTCTGGTTAATTCATTCTTACTAGTGTCATATCAGAGATTACTAAGATATATCGCAATATTCAAAGGTACGAGACTACTATTTTGGAGCTTAATTCTAATGGTCTTTTCTCTGTTAAATCTGCATGGGAGTGTATTAAAGAAGAGATGTTCATCTTTTTCATATTCCCATGTTTGACACCAGAAATTACCATTTAAAATCTATGTTTTTGTGTGGAGGCTTCTACAGAGATTAACTTATTAAGCATAATGTTAGATCGTATTCAAAGTGTAAATGTTGTGTAAAGTTTCTAACATGGAAACTGTCCAGCATACGTTTTCTATAGGTGATTTTGTAGCGTCTATTTAGTCACATTTTAAAAGTGACTTGGGATTCCTGTGCAGTCATTTCTTATTAAACTTAGACCGAGTAATTGGTGAATTCACGCAAATTCTTACTCAGTTTAAGGTATTATTAACTAGATCCTTCCTTCTATTACAAGTTGGGAGCTGTGGAAAGATAAAATAGGTTTTTTATGGGACTTCTCCTTATGACCCTCTGGTATTAACAATGTGATATTTTTCAATGGTAGATGTGCTCAAGTGTAAAAACTTACACAAGATTATTCCATATAATGATTCCTGCTTCAAAACTTCATTTCCACCAATTCAAATAAAGATGCTTATTGTTAGATGGATTCCTCGAAAGCATATGTGTTATAAGCTTAATTGTGATAGTAGTTCTAAAGGAAAGGGTTTTGTTTCAGCTTATTTGTTCCACGCTTTAGTCTCTAGTGGGCTGTGATTGAGATATTTTCTTGGGGTTCAACATATTTGGGTTAATCTAAAACCTTAAGTGGTTGCCAACTTAGTTTTTGGACCCAAAAATGAGAGGTTTATTGTGTCTCAGATAAAAAATCCAAAATTCTCAAAAATATTTGTTTTGGTTGTATGGCCCATCCAGTTTTCCATGAAAGCTTGAGTCGAGATCTTTTTATGGAGTAATATTTTAAAGGAGGGAAGAATGATGTATATGATAATGATGCTAATGGATGAAATCAAGATCTCTATGACTCAAATTAATAAGTATTTATCAGTAATGGGTTTAAGTTGCTCCTCTTATTCTGGAAATGATTTTGAAATGAACATGATCATTTTAATGTAATGATCGATCATTTTATATTTTGTTTCATGTTTGATTAGTTTTATAACCGATGTTGAAATGTGATATATAACTGAAATGTAACTTCTTGCTATGATAAATGCAAATATACAGATCCATGACATTGAGGCGTCGTCGTCGTCGTCGGTTGACTATGTCCGACCTCATAGGTGAGGAAAGACTACTCGAGAAGCAACCACTCACAACTCCAGTGAGAAATGATTTAGAGAGGACATCTCAAATTACTCCCGTGCAACACAACATAAGGGACCATGGAAATAGAGAGATGCAACCACAACTTTCACCAAATATTGAATTAACATACCATAATACACACCTCAACTCAAGAGCTCAAGTTTCTTTATTTCAAACACCTACACGTCAACTTTACCTAAATATTGAGCAGATTGATAATTCAGTTGGGAATGCCATTCCTCCATCCGCTTTAGATGGTGAGGATCTCACAGGTATGCTGTGTTACACAGTGTTTGTATATCTTCATTTGTATTACTATTATGTTTATATTCATATTGAATAAGATGTATAAACATTATTTATCAAATTTTTTTCCAAGTGCAATGGCTACCCTTACTAGTAAAAAAAGGGTTAGAAAGGGGGCAAGGCCTTGGCTCGAATGGAATGATAACAAAAAGAAGATATTGGAATGGAATGAACTTTGTCAGCCAGTTTGTAAACTTGAAAGTAAATTGATGTCACATTTAGGTTATTACGCAAGGTGTGGAAATTTATTTCCATTGACAATGTTGGATTGGAGAGAGGCGGACGAGGAAGCACTTGATAATATTTGGAAGGAAGTGAAGGTAACTTATTAGTTTGATTTATTTATTTGTTCTGTTGTACATTAGCTGTCAAGTTTTAACTAATTTATTCTTTTTGTTCTTAGAATAACACAAATGCACCGGAAGGTTTTAAACAAATCTGCTTTGCAAGGATGGGACTTACGTGGAAGCAATGGAAGCATCGAGTGAAGGCGAATCACTATAAAAAGTTTCAAACAGATGAAGAGCGGTTAAGTTATACGCCTGAACGAGTTGAAAAAGATCAGTGGCCTGAATTGGTGAAATACTGGGGTCTAAAGAAGATTAAGGTATAAATATCACATTTATTAAGAATTTTATACATACATTCTTCTTCACTAGTATCATAATTTTTATTTTTATTTCTTCAAATATTTAGGATATTGCCGATCAAAACACTAAGAACCGTGAAGTTGAATGTGCTTACTCAAGGACAGGACGAAAGCCACATGCTAAAATAGCCAAGGAGGTTGGAATTTTTATTATTATAAATATTTCTGATTTTAATATAAGAGTATTAATATACATACATTGTTTTTTTCAGAGGATAGAACTGGGGGAGCCCATCGACAATATTAGCATGTGGAAAGCCACTCGAGCTCCAAATAATAAAACTTTTAGTGTTGAAGATGGATCATTTGATAGAGCGGTATGTATAAATATTAATTCGTAAGAGATGATTGAAAGATTTATTTAATATTTGTTATAAATTGTGTTCTTGAAAATTATTTTATGTTCATTAATAATAATATTAATTCAATTGGTAGAAAATGCTTGAAAGACGACTAAATGAGCTACCAGAAGAGCAACAAAATGACCCAGCAGTACGGAACAAGATTTTTACTGATGTAGTAGGATATGGAGGGCATGGGTATGCTTTATTAAAGGGAGCAGGTATTAGGCCAACGTCGACAAAAGCATGTTCATTTCAGTTATTATTGGAAGAAATTAACCAGTTAAAGAAAGAAGCTGAAGATCGAGAGACTCGACATCTACAGGAGCTTGAAGAGTTAGAGATTCGCAACCAACAAGCTTTATTACAGATGAAGAATGATATGCGAAGTGAAATGCAAAGTGAAATGCAAAGTTTGTTCCAAAGTTTTACCCTTCAGCAAGCTTCCACTACCTCGACGATTCAGACCAACTAGGTAATACAATATAATTCATACATATAATTACTTATATATATATATATATATATATATATATATATATATATATATATATAATGAAAAATTCTCTTGTTTAAAGTTAAATTTTCAATGGTGGTGGGGAAAATTTGTTATGGTGGTGAGAATTTATTATGGTGGTGGTTAAAATTTTCTGTTGTTGGTGTATATCATTCTTAGAATCAATAATTTTGATGTTTAAAACAGGTTGGCTACCTGTGGTTTTCATGAATAAACAAAGGAGACTCTGTCGAATTTTTTTAAAAATAATAATAGTTGGATATTTATATTGTTAATGATGAAAATATACTATATTGATTCATTTTGTACATTCTATTGTTGATGAGGGGTATTAATTCTGACATAATCGAAACTATATTTTTTTTGTGCAGGTGACAATTTTTGTAGAACATGCAAATGTTAATTAGTGGTTTTGGAGGTCGTACGCTTCAGTGTTGCGGAATTAGTTTGATAAAAGCATTTCATGTTTGGAGTATTAATAAATTAATGTATTTTTGTTGTCAAGTCAAATATTTGAACTTAGTGTTATAATTCTTGTTTTGATGAATATTTGGAGATGGTTGTAAGAACTCTATTTATTGTTGAATGAAAATGATTCGTTCTGTTGGTTGAAAATCACCTTATGTACTACATTTTATGATTATTCGTTGTTTGTGTTGTTTCAAATCTAATTAAATTCTATATTAAACTTTAGCGGTAGATTTTATTCTCCACAAAATATTGGTGCAAAAATTTTAAGATCCCTTCACATGTTTTGGGATGGATAAAACTGTCCCAAAAATATATTAAAGACGGCTATGTTGCCGTCTCAAAAAGGTTTTTTAAAATAGTAATCTTTTGAGATAGATTAATTTTCGTTTAAAAAACAATCTTTTGTGACAGCTCTTGTGCCGTCTCAAAAGGGTCATATAAAATGAGGACATTTTGAGACGGAGCTGTTCCTGTTTCAAAAAACTCTTTTGAGACGGTTATGGCGTCACAAAAAGTATTTATAACCCCCTATCAAAAAGACCCCCTAGCCGTCCCAAATAGCGTCACAAAAAGTATTTGAGACGGATAAATGATCTTTTAGGACTGTTAGGCCACCGTCTCAAAAGCTATTTTTTTTGTAGTGCGTGGACATTATTCTACATGTGACAGATATCCATCCTAACATGGTTTCTACTCCAAATTTGCAATAAAAATCTCCCGAGCAATATTTTATTTTCAAGAAAACATGAGAGAATTAATTCCTACACTAGCATGGATGCGCTATAAACTAAAGAACAACAAGTTAGATACTTTCCTGGAAATCGAAGGTATGATCCTGATGAATTAGAATGGTATATGAACGTTTCCCTTCTTCCGATCTACTCGTTGGTGGTGGAATTTGTGAGAGTGGTGTCGGGGTGGTGGCTCTCCTCCTTGGAAGCCTTCTCTCTTCTCTCTTACTTAGCCTCTCTGCAACTCTAAGGTTTTTAACCCTCGAGGACTCCTACTTTCATCTGATATAAGCCTTCAATTTTCGTCTATAATTAAGGCCTAAAATTGAAATTTACCAAAATGCCCTCTCGGGTTACCAATTAGGCCTAAAAACATCCCGAGACCCAAAATAAACTCCCGGGTACACTTTTCTGACTATCTCGACCCTTTCAGATGCATTGATGCACTTGAAATGACCATACGGGTGACTTATAATTAATTTACTTTTTATTCTATTAATTTAGTCCCGACACGACACATGCGCGTCCCGACTTAATTTTTATGATTGTCGTATTATTCACTCGCGATAATTTTAATAAATACAATCTCATATATTAATTTACTCATTTAGTAATATTCAACATAATTCTTATCAATATTTACTAACTCTCGTCATGCTATTTTGTTGAAAATAAAGAATGAATGAGTATTTAAAGATTTTGAAATATTAAAAGTTAGTATTTTAGGAAAATGGTGTATTTCCTAGAATGATTGATGTTAAACATTTAATGAAATACAATGTTTGGAAATGATTATTTGTTTTGTCAAATATTGGTGAAATAAAAATTTTATGAAAATGTACATTTGTTGAGTTTGAAGAAATTAAATGTCTTTTATGCCTTAAAAATGTAGTTTTCGCGAGTATGATGAATTTCTAGAATGGCAAATATGTTTAACCCATTTAATTGGATTTTATGGTTTAAAGTACATCTTCTCATGCATATAAACCTGTAATATTTTGGTAGTAAGTGTATAAACATATTTAAAGAGGATTTTGCTCAGTTTAAATATGAAATAAGAAAAGTAGAAATTCTTGTCTTCAATGTATGTGAATATGGAATGAAAGGTATAATGAACAGAAAGTTGTAAGACTATATGTGTTGAATAAAAGAAATGGTATTTTGTCCTAAAAGTAGTCTTCAAGTGTAATTATATTTCTTGAATAAAGAAAGTGAAGAAATGTCTTGTTTGGAAAAATGGTTAGTAATGATGTTGAATAAGTGTTAATGGGTAAGCATTGGAAAGTTAGCGTGTAACTTAATAATGTTGTAAAAGATTAACACTTATGAAATTGGAAAGGAAATAATGAAATAAAAATGTTTCTAGGAATATTACTCCAATGCCAAAAAGGTGTTAAGTTATTAAAACACTTAAGGAGTTAGTATAGTTACCTTAACAGTGTTTTTGGGGTGAAAATTATCACTTGTGGAATTGGAGTAAAAGGGCGGGTTTGGAAACAAATGAGTAAAATGATAATTTTACTTAAAGTAGGCATTTTTATGAAATAAAAATGTTGAAAAGGGTGTTTCAAAAATTGGTCCTTAATGAACTTGATTTTTAGAATAAAATCAAGGTTAAAGTGTAAAGGAAATGAAATGATAAATTCAAGTGTAACACGAACTAGGGTGTAATCCCGGGTTTGGATTCGACGAGGTAAAAAGGAGAAGAAGGAATAGTGTGGAAATTTATAAAATGTTAAAACACATGTAGAGGAACTCAGATGACACATAAATAAATGAGGATGGATTGGAGCCTTAGGGTGAAAGATCCAAAATAATTGGTCAGAGCATATGGTGCACATAGCCGATGGTGTGGAGTCCATTGAAGTATGCAGTTGATTGAAAGATTAGAGAAACGATAAAGGAATATGGAACATGTCAAAAAATGGGTTGTGTGGTGAAATGTGTTAATACAACCTAAATTGAATGAATCAATAAATGTTCTGGTAAAGTTAAAATGGACAAGTAAATGTGTAAATGATTAATGTCCATAAGGTAAGGAAAAAATTAAAGCAAGTGTCTAAATGCGTGGTTAAGCATCCTAAGTGGTTAAATCCATAACTAACACTAGAATGTGCCATAAAAGGTTTTCAAAGGGTGGTTAAGTTTTTTATAACATGGTGAGTGCTTGTGTTTAAAGGGTGGTTTTCAACGAAAATACTAATGTGCATTGGATAAAATAAAAAGGGTGATTTCTATAAAGAAATGATTTTCGGTCAAGTCAAGTATAGTGGTTTCAAGTATTGAACCGTGCGTGTTAAATAAAGCGAGAAATGTTAAAATGAGGAAAATAAAGTCTTTTATAAGATTAAGGTAAATTAATCTGCATAAATAAGGTTTTCGGAAGTAAAAATGTTCATGCATTAAGTATATGTATATGTATGTGCATATATGTATACAAGGTAGTTGCATGTGCACGTAGGCATAATGTGTTAGAGTCTCCTTTCAGCCTTTGATTCTATACTGCATTTGTATATTTCCCACTGAGCATTGCCTCACCCTCTCTTTGTTACGGTAGGTTGAGAGCGATTTGTTGTTTTGAGAGCGCTATACAGGTGCGTACTTTATTTATTTTTACATTAGTATCTCTGTATGCTTAGAGTTCGGGGTTTTCCACATGGGTTCCTCACATAGTTTAATTTGAAACTGGATTCTCATGCTAAACAAGTGAAATGCTAATTAAAATAAAGATGGACTAATAAAATTATATAAATCTTTTCATTACACTTCACACCTAATGCTCGGGTTGGAGCGGGTTGGCTATGGGTAACCCATAAGTCCAGGTCGGGGCGTTACATGTCATCACATGTCTAATAGATTAGAAAATTTACCACTATTGCGATCAATCGGGAAATTCATTTCGAAACTGATAGAAACCATTTATAGTTCACACATCTTCATAATTTTTTTTCTATATCCCTTTGATTTTATTACTATGGACCGATTCGATGTCTCTCACCCAATTAACACTCTACTCAATGGCCATAATTACATACACTGGGCTCAAGTAATGACTAGTTTCTTTAAAGGTTGCAAAGTTTGGCGTCTTATAACCAACGATGTCACGTCACCAATAAAAAGGTCCACTGAAACCAAAATTCCTGAAATGTCTAGAAGATTGGGATAGAAAAAATGTTCAGATGATCACTTGGTTCTGCAACACTTTGATTTCTTCCATAAACCAACAACCTGGTCAATTTAGAATGATAAAGAAGTTCGGGATTTTCTCAAAACTCGATACACCACCACGAAACTTGCCCATCATTATCTACTGTTGACAAATCTCCACCATAAAAATCAATAGACGAATTAATCCATGAACGACTTCTTATCAAAGATGTATACTGTATGGGATTAATTATCTCTCTCTGAGCCTGTATGGGCATGTCCATTCGATGCCCCAAAATTCATTGCTTATCATGATCAACACTGTGTAATAACCATTTTGAGGGCTCTTCATGACTGCTTTAAATCTATTCGAGCCTCTCTTCTCCACTATAGTTTGTTGTCCTCACTAGAAGGAGTTGTTTAAAAAATTCTCTCTGAAGAAACTAGAATCAAAACTTCTAAACCCTAAACCATAGATTCTGTGCTTGCCAACCATTATCCTAAATATAGGGAGTCATCCTCTTATCCGAACTCATGAACCTATTGTCATAAAACCAACCATATGCTTCTGACTTATCGTACATGAATCTGCAAACATTATCACAAGGAAGGGCCTGGTCACTACCAGAATGATTGTCCCAGTAACCCATATAAACAAAATTTCACTAATTCAAGTTGAGTACCTCAACCTACACATCATACGTCCCATGGGTTCAAAACTGCTGCAACTGCTGAGGTGAGCAGTTCTTCAAAGGTTCCTGATCCACTTATTTCTAGTTGCTCTCTTTAAAAAGGTTTTATCCACTTATGGTACTACTATGTTTGTCACTTTAGGTAATTCTTGACTCTTTGACTCTGTTTGTTGCAATCATATGACTGTTGATTCTACAGTCTTTTCTTCTAAATACCCTTATCTACACACATCTGATATACACATTGCTAATGGCTCTTTATTTTTTATTAGTCACACTGGTCAAGTATCCACTTCCAATCTTTCTCTGTCGTCCACATTTCACATTCCAAAACTTACTACTAATCGTATCTCAATTGGTTAATTGTGTGATCTTGGACTAAATGTTATTTTCTCCTCTTTTGGTTATCATGTGAAGGATCCACAGACGGGGAAATTTTTTAGGATAGGCTGTAAGTGTAAGGACATATTTCTAACTATGTCAATTTGTAAGTGTTGGGTTAATTTTGGACAAAAATATTTAAGTCATAAGATAGAAGTTTGTGACCTTAAAGCCTATGATGTTTGAGTTGAAGACGTAGCGGCCAAGCCTAAATTGAAAATATTATCATTATAGATTTCTGTGCCATGTTTAACGTCGTCAACCTTTCAAATTTTCTAAGATCTCTTACGTATGAATGCACATGTTATATTGAGCCTTTGATATATTTTTATTGGGTGTCACTCTTTTACTAAACTAATTTTAAAATGATTTTTTATTTTTTGAAGAAAAATAAACTTTTTTGTAAAGTCGTTAGTAAGGTCGTTTGAATGACCTCATTCAAACGACATTCCCAAGTCGTTCCAATGAGATATCCAATAAGTTTTTCTCTGTAATCTCGTTCGTATTCTCGTTCGATACAGTCGTTCGAACGTATCATTCGAACGAAATTCATTTTTGCAATTTCGTTCGAATGAGATAACAATGTCGTTCGAACGACCGACAGTTTCCAGCAGTTTTTCGATAATTTTTTAAAGAACTTCCCACTACCTTTTTTACCACCTTATTAATTAGTGCATGAATGGACTTTTTCTACAGACTTTTGAGAGCCATTTTGCTACACTTTGAGAGAAGAAATAATTATCCAAAAGTCCCATTTGTGTTGTTGATTTTTAATGGTTTCATCTTCAAACAAAAACAAGTTACATCCAATAGTTTATTTTGATCCAAGTACCAATATATATATATATATATTTTATTTGAGATCATCATTTTGGCATCGAGTATCATTCTCCACGCAAAAGGAAAAAGTTTTCTGCGCAAGATTCCATTTTGTCGATTCGTGGTGCACAAACGGAGGAGGACTTCATGTGTTGATGGTAGCTGTGACCCATCCGTGGACTTCGAGATGAAGGTGGATTCCTGAGTTGCCGACTAGGAAGAGGTAGAGGAATGAAGAAGTGTCAAGACTTGTGAGGGCATCAGGTTTTTAAGTAAGTCTTTCTGTCGTGTCTTTTGTAAAACCATACCCAGTGGACTTGTGGCTAGACCATTCGAGGTTTTTCCCATTGTGGGTTTTCCTCATACATCACGACGTTGTGATTGTGTTTTTATCTTGGAAAAATCACCTAGATACATGATTAAGTTTAAAAAGATAAAATTGGTTTATTCACAACATTCGTGTAAATTGGTGCAAATTTAATATTGGGTAGTTTTTGTTTAATTTAATTCAAGTTGGGTTTAATTAATTTGGAAAAATTCATGTTTCGTTTGTTTGGCTAATTTGGAACTTGAATTAAATTAATTTTGTTTAAGAGAAATTTTAAATATTTGTTTAATCTCATTTTAATTTCGAAAGAAATTAAAAATTTGGAATATTGTGTGAACCATCCGATTTTGGAATTTAATATTTGGCATTTACAATGTGGTATAAGAGCCGAAACGCTAAATTATTGCGTTAAGATCATTTTTGGTTTAAATATGGAAAATATACCTTTTTCAAAATTTCCTATTTTTGATGGTTCCAACTATGCGTGTTAGAAAGCGCGTAAGTGATCGGCACTTAAATCGTTAGATGAGCGAGTTTGAAAATCGATTGTTGAAGGGTGGTCCCCACTAACATTTATAGAAGGAGAAGTTCTTGTACCTAAAACTGTATAAACATAGAGTGAGAATGAGCTTAAACTAGGAAATTTCAATTATAGATGTTTAAATGCTCTTTTTAGTGCAGTAACACCGGATGAGTTCCGTCAGATTATGACGTGTCAAGCTTTTAAGGAGGCATGGGACACACTCCAACTCACCCATGAAGGTACTAGTTCCGTTAAGGCTTCTAAACTCCAAAACCTCACCACTCAATTTGAAACCATTATGATGTTAGAAAGTGATACTTTTCACGAGTTTTATGCGAGATTGTCCGATATTGTGAATTCATGTTTAATTTGGGAGAAAAGATACCCGACAACTATGTCTTAAAGAAAATTTTGAGGTCATTACTCGATAGATTGATTCCAAAGGTGACTTTTTTAAATTCTTTAGGCACTCTAAACTCTATGAAACTTGAAGAGCTTATAGGTGACTTACAAACCTATGAACTTGACATGTTTCCCTCCAAGGATGAGAAGAAGAAAGATAAGGGCATAGCTTTGAAAGTCCAAAAGGAGTAAACACCTGTTTCGGATGATAAGTTTGATATCGACTCCGATGATATAGTTATGTTTGCTAGAAAGTTTAGAAAATTTCTTAGGATTAATAAAGAGAATCTTAAAAATGATTATAAGAAATTTGAAAAGTCTAAGTATAACAAAGCCGAGAAGCTCCCTAAAAATCACAATGAAGATTTTAATAGGAACGAGTCGAATAGATGTTATGGTTGTGAGGGTTATGGCCATAGGGTATTTGAGTGTCCCACTAAACTAAGGAAGGAGGGAAATAAACTTATTTCATATAATGCCACCCTCAGTGACAATGAACAGAAAGTGGGACCCGATTCCCCCATTGAGCACAATTTTATCGCTTTCAAGGCTAGTCATGTGAGTTATAGTGAAAAATCTTCTGTTGATGATAACTTAATATATAACATTTTCGAGGCCATTGTTTGCAAATTCCATGCGTTTTATGGTAAAGAGAGTGGAGAAGTGAGTGAGAATGAAGAAGAGGCGGAGGAGAGTGAACTCCAAGTTGCCTTTCATGAGTTTTATGCGGAATCGTTAAAATTAAAAAGGGCTAACTTGAAGTTGGAAGCTAAAATGAGAGAATGTGCCATTGGTAATGATGAAAGTGTTTTAATTGAAGATCTTAGGGCACGTGAGAGAACTTTTTGAGAGAAACTAGAGTACATTGAAGGTCAAATATATAGACTTATAGGTTTAATGGAGACTATGAAGAAATAACTTCTTGAGTTTGAAGAGAGTAAGAGTTTACATGAGTCTAGAATAGTAGAGTTTGAAGAGAAATGGAGAGACTCAAGTCGGGTCAAGTTTAATTTGGGGTGTAGGTCGAAAAAATTAGATAAAATATATGGCACCGTCCAAATTAAAGATGACATGTGTGGTATTGACTTTGATACTAAAAATTCTTCCACTAATAAAGCCAAAACCATGATTTTGAGTAGAGTTGGCAATTTTTGACCCGATAATCCATTTATGGTAATAACCCGAAATGACCCGAACATGACCCGATTAGCATGTATAGATTTAAGAGTACCCAAAACTTATACTAGAATAAAAATCAACGCGACCCAAAAATGACACGACCAACCCGAATTGCCACCCCGAATTTTGAGAGAGTCATCTAGGAAAACTAGAAAAGGTCAATCCTTAGATAATACTTCTCACCGTGTTTTCACTTGCACACATTGTGATCAGAAGGGTCACCTTAGGAAGTTTTGTTTTGACCTTAGAAAAGGTCCTAGGAAGTCAAAGGGTAGAGTCACCAACCTCACCAAATCTCGAGAGCGTTACGTTTCACTCATGTGGGTTAGGAGATTCGATAATGAGGCTTTACATGATAGAGTTTATGATACTCATTTATTTGTACATGATTCCTCCCTTGCTAAATCTAAAGGTTGATTGTGTAATTCTTCTTTACATACACTAAATTTTGTGCTTCATGATAGATTTTTTCTAATTGTATGTTTGTTTATCATTTTCTAGTCTATGCTTCATCATATAGGTTTTCCTAGAATTATGACATATTTATCTTATGTATTTTAATTTTTTTTGGTCTTATTGAAAAATATAAAAAGATTTTTTTTGTCTTTTGAGTTTATATTTTTTGTTTGTTTAAAATTTGAAAAACTCAAAAAGATTTTTTGTTGTTGTGTATTTTTATTTTTCAGATTTTATGTGGCATATCCTTGTGTTTGAATCCAATATCAGTCCCCCGCTTCCATGTGGCTAGAACTTTTGGTTATGAATTTCAATTATTAAAATGTTCTTTCTCATTCTTGCATGGAGAAGTTTAATTTTGAGTTTCTTAATGGATTCTCTTTTTATATGCCTCTCACACACATGTACGAGCTCTTTGAACTTTAACTCTAAATGTATATTTAAGCTAAGTGAGATGTTATCCTATTGTGGCCATCCCGAGGGGTGCGGCGTTCGTTCCGGGGGGAGGAGGAGGATCCCTTGAAAAAGAACTGTGCCACGGTATCACACTCATCTCTTCAAAAGGGTGCTTCAGTCATCGTCGGTGTGGGGTGAATGTAAAGATATGGAGTCGCGATCCTATTTTGCTCAAAACAGGTAAAAGAACATGTTGCAACTTCGAGAGAGCGGCATCAAGGACAAACTGATGCATACAAAAGCAATAGATCGGAGGTCCGAGGGCTAAGTTATGGAATGGGAAGGTGTTAGGCACCCATCCCGCCCTTTTGGCCTCTCGTGGGCAAATATTAATATTTTCCTATATCCCCGTAAAGTGTGTGTATTTGTTTAGATAATGGGGATTGGAATCGTTTGACCCATACCATAGAAAAGATAGGGTGAGGTCATCCACATGCATATTCCCAAAATAATAATAAATGTAGAAGATCGAATATGAGCGCTCATCGTGATATTGGCCATTATTGGGAAACGACAATATGTGTGGGATGAAACGTGAACAAGCATATTATATATATATATTTATGAAAATGAGGGATTTTGAGTAATTTGGCAAATAAGAGAAGTTGGAAGATTGGAAAATTGGACTCGAGTCTCGAATTTTAATCCGAGATGCCTACGTAGCCTATTAAGGCATCAAATTCCACATAGTTCAAATGCATAATAGGGGTGGGGTTTATCCCATAGATTCGAACGAAATTTTATTATGAGTGTACGCGTAGAAAATGTGTTATTATTTTTTTGAAAAAAGTGTGATGGATAATTCCGTTCGGAATTTACGAGTGTAACCCTATTTTATTTGTTTTTGTTTTTTTTGTAAAAAATAAAGTATCTGCAATATACTAATAAAAGTGGCGATGTTAATATGTGTGAACTAAAGTGAAACTAGATTATGAATCTAATGTAACTTAGGCAAAAGCAAGAGATTAAAAGAGAGGGAGACGGAATTTGACCTTCCTTGGATCTTGAGATTGGATCTTGGATGAAATCCTTTTAATGTTGATGAATGTTGATGAGAGAGAAGGATATTTGCCAAATTGGGTGTAAAAAGGATGGGTATTTAGGCTTGAATGGAACTTCTCGTTCGAACGACATTCCCAGGTTGTTCGAACAAGATATCCAACGAGGTTTTCTTTGCAATATCGTTTGTATTCTCATTCGATAAAGTCATTTGAACGACATTCATTTCTGCAATCTCGTTCGAACGAGATAACAGTGTCGTTCAAACGATCGACAGTTTCCATAAGTTTTTCGACAGTTTTTTAAAGAACTTTCCCTACATTTTTAACCACCTTTTTAAGTAGTGCGGGAAAGGACTTTTTCTATAGACTTTTGAGATCCATTTTGCTACACTTTGAGAGAAGAAATACTTATCCAAAAGTCTCATTTTGTGACACCCCGCCTAATAAGATACCGGGCGATCACTCCAATATTAAACTAAAACAGGAGTCTCATATGGATTATTCTTAGCATCACTGTCGAAAAATCCATTTAATTACTAATAACCTATTAGGCCGGTGTCAAAATTTTAACTTTTACAACTCTTTTAACAACTGTAAATAAAACATCCACACAATTTTGCGGAAATGAAACTGAAATGAAATAAGATAACCGAACACTCGGTCAAAATATACAACCATATCGAATGCTGTACTAAAAGAATAAATAAATGCAATTGAGCCACTGGCCCGAATATTTATACAGTACCTCCTATCTAGAGTACAAGAATGGAAGCGGCTATAAAAAACCTGCACGCATCCACAGCTGTTGCAGCTGACGTCTGACTCGAAAGAAGTGCCATCCAGGCGTCCCTGTGTCTGGACACCTATATATATATATATAATATATATAGCAAGAAAGGAAAAGTAGATAAACGGGTCAGAGCCCGAGTTTTGAAAATATTTAGCAAGTGCATAAATGCCTTATTATTTTGAAAAAGGTTTTATCTCATATTTAAGTTTGGTATCGCACTCCCATGAGATACCCCTCACCTCTCCGCTAATAGTGCACTCCTAGTGCATCCCTCTAAACATCCTAGTCAAGCTACCCTGCTAGACTAGTCTATCACCCAACCACTATCAACCCTAGATAGTCCAAGAAATGTAGTAAGGGCTAAACTTCACCCCAGTCTCAACGCTATGCCATGTTCGTGCGTGGGGTGTCTCGCAAAGCGAAATCCAAACAACGAACCCCCCCGATACACTACTACGCGGCACGGTCGATCGTCGAGATCCGCCAGTCCCTCAGTACAGAAAGATATATATAAATATATATACCATAAGAATTTATAATATAAGAGCACTAAGGATTAAACTTCTCCCCAGTCTCAACACACTGCCATATTCGTGCGTGGGGTGTCTCGCGAAGAGAAATCCAAACAAGGAACCCCCCCGATACACTACTATACGGTAAGGTCGATCGTCGGGATCCATTAGACCCTTGGTACTCGATTCATCCATATATACATATTCATATTTGACCATAACCATCCGGATCTATATCCCGGACTGAGGATTCATATACAAAGTATTTATCAATACTTATAATTTTTATCTCAAAACCTTCCATTTCCCTTCTCATATCCAAGAAATGTATTTAAAAGCCAATTCATTATCATCAATTGCTTTAACAAATCATATACCTTTTTAAAAGCCAATTTTATTATCATAAAAATGCTTTTTCCTTATATGTCATCCCATTTCCCTTTTTATACCCAAAGCCATTTCCATTATCATGAAAATGCTTTGATCAAATCATGCTTCCACATCCCTTCTTCCATCCGGGAGTGTTACCGAATCCAAAACTTTATCCCATTTCCCTTTTTATACTCTGGAAATGTAAATTAAAGCCAATTTATTATCATAAATTGCTTTAATAAAACTAAGACCGCCCCTCCGGGTTTCCCCACTGGACGCGCCCCTAAATGGCTATCATCTTCCAGGGCCTATTTATACAAGACAACCTGGGAACCTACCAACGCCGGGAAGCGGCCATATTGCCTGCGGGAAAGTCAGGACCAGACCCAGAATCCCCTAACCAGCGCAGTATACAAATAAACTCCCATATGGCCTAGGGACTATATCCAACCTGCTCAATAGCCAGGAAGAATTCACCACAACGCGCGCAACTTCCCTTATGATAGCGATTTAGGGAGGTGTGTAATCCATAATTTATCAATTATGAAAAATCATTTATCTTTCCATTCTGAAAATATTCATCTATATATTTTCAAAATCATTTATATCATATCATATATACTTAATCACATAGTATATATATATACCATATATTCCTCCCTGAATATATAAAAATGGCCATATTTGCCAAACCATCTATCGATGACCAATAACCCCAAAGATTCTCTCAAAGAATCATAATCATGCATTCATATATGCACAATACTAAACCCAAAGTATATTCTTACTTTAATAAGTAATACATACTTAAATCCCATCTACGGATTCATTTGGATATCTCCAATTATACTAATTCACTCTAAGTGATTACACACATATATATATATATTCCCAATTCCTCAAGTCCTTTAGGACATAACCCTCCACAATACTCTAATTTGGAAGGCCCTTAAACTTTAAACTCAAAAAGGAGAAATAATCCTAATCTCCAAAATCTTGGGCTGAAAACAGGGCACCGGTCAACCGGTCCTCGACCCCCGATCGACCGCGGGTTGCAAATAAGCCTACGAAACAAAGCAGTAGGCCATTTCTTCTTGACGCGGTCGACCGGCCTTAGGGGCGCGGTCGACCGGTCACACCAGGTCTCCCAAGATTATTTCCTCAAATCCATTTTCCAACAACCCAAATTCATTATCGGGGTTTCTAAACTACCCCAAAAATTATCCCGAACATCTACGCAATTAATTCTAGCCGTAATTTTTCCAATTACCGATTTGATTTCTGAGTTGATGATTTCAACCCGGAGCTGTCATCTTTTAAAAATCATATCAAATCGTAAAAAAATAAAAAAAATACGTGGTTGGCGCCCACGCGACCGTATCGAAAAGATCTACAACTTTTGTGTTTTAAACGAAAGCTAGATCAATTCTTTTCCTTGCCAAAATGGCCCCCTAAAGTGACGGGTTACTATTCATCATCTTCTTCGAGACGATTTCGGCCATTAAAGCTTCTCCCAAGCTTTTGTCGCCTCACCCAACGTCCTACAACCTCAACCAACTACAAATACACATACATTAAGGGTTCTAAACATCCTAAAACTCAAAACCACCAATTAATTTAGGTTAAAACCTAAGTTCCACAAAATTGAAATATTATTGGGGTTTAATTGTTTTAACTCCCAAAAAACCCGTTTTATCCACGATAACCCACCCCAAAATATTTAGGGTTTATTTATACCAGACCACGGTATGATATATTTATGCAAAAAGATAAATAAAGCAAGTAAACACTTGCCTCTTGGATAAAATCCGACGACCTCGAGTCGAATCCGGCGGAGTTTGCCCGAGATCTCCATTTCTCTCCTCTTTTCTCTCCTCCTCTCTCTCTTCTCTCTCTTTTCTTTCTTTCCTTCTCTTTTCTTTCCCTCTCTCCCTCTTTATATAGGAAGAAAAGCGTTTTAACCCTTAAAACTCAAAAACGACTCGTTTACCCAATTACGAGTTACTTTTACCTCTAAAATTACCCGAAACTCATTTTCGACAATCGAACACTCTTTTCCGACTATCTCGGACATTTTGAGACTCACGGCGTAGTCGAAATTCCCATCCGAGGTACTTGACCGCAAATCACTATTCCAACCCGAAATAAATAAATGCGGGTTTTTCAATTAAAAATCTTACATCGTGTCGCTTTACTCAACGGCGACATATAATTAAAATATTTCGACCTATATAGTCCCAAAAATAATCACAATATCCTTCGAAAATCATTTTATCCTCGAAAATCCCAAAAATTACTATTTTAGAAAATTCCCCAAATTCCAATTTATAATTAATTATGGAATTTAATCGTCTCCAAAAGAGCGGGTTGTTACACATTTGTGTTATTGATTTTTAATGGTTTAATCTTCAAACAAAACTAGTTTAGACCCACTAGTTTATTTTGATTGAGATCATCATTTTGGCACCGAGTGTCTTTTTCTACCCAAAAGTAGAAAGATTCTAACGGAGGATTTCGTTTTGTTGATTCGTGGTGTACATGCGGAGGAGGACTTTGTGTGTTGATGATAGCTGTGACCCATCGATGGACTCCGAGATGAAAGTGGATTCCTGAGTTGTCGACTAGGGAGAGGTAGAGGAACGGAGAAGCGTCAAGGCTTGTAAGGGCATCGGGTTGTTGAGTAAGTCTTTTTGTCGTGCCTTTTGTAAATCCATACCTAGTGGACTTGTGGTTGGGTCGTCTGAAGTTTTTCCCGTTGTGGGGTTTCCTCGTACATCGCGACGTCGTGATTGTATTTTTATCTTGAAAAAATACCTAGATGCATGTTTAGTTTTAAAAAGATAAAAACTGATTTATTCACAACATTTGTTTAACTTGGTAAAAATTTAATATTGGGCAATTTTTGTTTAATTTAATTCAAGTTGGGTTTAATTAATTTAGTAAAATTCATGTTTGGCTACTTTGGAACTTGAATTGAATTAATTTTGTTTAAGAAAAATTTAAAATATTTATTTAATCTCATTTTAAATTTGAAAGAAATTAAAAATTTGGAATATTTTTTGAACCATCCCTTTTTTGAATTTAATATTTGGCATTTACAATAAGGTTGGTCATATGTTTGAACTCATCCACCTTCACACTCCTCTTCGCAACTCTTTAATTCCAACTATTGCTTCTACCTTTTCCACTTCGAGTCTCACCTTATGGCATTCCCATTTAGGTCATGTGTCTATTGATCCTCTCCGCTCCCTAGTCTCAACTGGTTAATTAGGTACAGTTAAATGTGAGAATATTTCATGTTTACCTTGTCAACTTTCAAGCAGCTAGCATTACCATTTAATATAAATAATTCTCTTTCTTTTACTACATTTTATCTTATACACTCTGATGTTTAGGGGGCCTTCACTCATACCACAATGGGAGGATCTAAATATTTTGTTCTCTTTATTGATGATTATACACGTTTCACTTGGATGTATCTCTGAAAAATCGCTCAGAATTACCACAAATTTATTATGATTTTGCAAATATGGTTCACACTAAATTCTCTCGGAACATTGAAGTTTTTCGCGAAGATAATGCTGTGGAATACAAAGAAATAAATTTTCTTCAATATCTTTGTCAGGGGGCACTATGTCTCAATATTCTTACCACAGTACATCCCAACAAAATGGTCAGGTCAAACGTAAACACTGACATATATTAGACACTGTTCGCACTCTTCTCATCTCGAGTTCATGTCTTGAACGATTTTGGGTTGAAGCAACCTTCCTAGCTGTTTACACCCTTAATCGTATTCCCATACAAATCATTGCTAATCAATCTCCCTATGACGGTTTGTAAGGTGTTTCCCCTGCCTATAATTTTTTCAAAGTTTTTGTTTATGGGTGTTTTGGTTTACTTCAACCTCGTGAACACTCCAAATTAGAACCACGATCCCGTCTTTATTATTTCTTGAGGTATGAGATTGAACAAAAAGGGTATAGATGTTGGGATCCTATTTCTAAAAGGCTACGCATATCTCATCATGTCATATTTTAAGTACACAAAATGTTCTCTTCAATCTCCAAGTTTCACATCTCACCTTCATCTCCCTTTTTCATCAACTCGGTTATTGATCTTTTCCCATCTGACCGAGATATTGAACCTGATTTGACTCATGAACCTGGTACAAACAGTCCTTCCTCAAATTACACCTCACCTCATCCAGATGTTACCATCTCCAATTAATCCTCATGCATGACTACTCCAAATGATCCTGTCTCCTCTAGTGATCCTGTCACTAAAATTTCCCCACCCCAGCCTGCTGAACAACCTACTCGTCAGTCTGCTTAGTTAAGGAACATTCCTCATCATCTTCATGATTAGCAATATTTTACCATGATATTATATCTTTGTAACCATCATCCTATAAAGAATCAAGTTCAGACCCACGTTCGTAGCAAGCAATGAATGAGGAATTACAAGCACTGCGCCACGTGCATACATGAGACCTTGTTGCTCTTCCTCCTAATAAAAGTGCTATTGGTTGTAAATTGTTTTAAAAAATCAAAACACATCCCCTTATCTCAGTTCAAACTCTTATTGTTATTGTTGTTGCTAAAAAATGGTCATTATTTCAAATGGATGTCAAAAATGAATTTCTTAATGGAGATATTATTGAGTAAGTATATATAAAGCCTCCTCATGGTTATGATCATTCTCCATCTTAAGTGTGAAAACATCATCGAGCCTTATATGGTCTCAAACAAGCTCCTAGTTTGCCAAATTCAACTCCACTATTGCCACCTTTGGGTTCTCTTCCAGCCCACACGACTTTGGTCTCTTTATTTGAAAGAGAGATTCTGGTAGTACTATAAGTAGATGACATGGTCATCACTGGTGAGGATATTGAAGGAATATTTGCGCTTAAAATTTCACTAAATTCTCACTTTGATATATAAGAACTTCGTCCTCTTAGTTATTTCTTAGGCCTTTAAATATTATCGGCCTTCGATGGTCTCTATCTCTCAGTCCAAGTATGTATTTGCTATTATTGCTCGATCTAGTCTTACTAATTGTAAGACAACAACCACTCCTTTGGAAACTAATACTCTTCTTACTTTTCCTGATGGTACTCCTCTTAATAATGCGATGTTGTACCGACACTTGGTTGGTAGTCTTGTATACCTCACAGTTAATTGCACTAACATTGCTTTTACTGTTCATATTTTTAGTCAGTTCTTATCTGCTCCACATACAACTCATTATGATGCTATTTTTGCGCATCATTCACTACATAAAGGGTACTAAATTCCTTGGTCTTCATTTTTCTTCGCACTCCTCCCCAGGTTTATAAGGATATTCAGATGCTGACTAGGCTGGAGATCCTACTGATCGTCGCTTCACTGCCGGTTATTACTTCTTATTGGGTGAATCTTTTATAGCTTGGCGAAGCAAGAAACAGTTTGTCACTTGTTGATTAAGTACAAAATCCGAATATCATGCTCTTACTGATACAATACAGGTTATCCTCTGGCTCCGTTAGATACTTGAAGATATGGGGGTCTCGTCTTCTAGTAGAACCATCTTTTGATGCGATAATTAAAGTGCTATTCATATTGTTCACAATGATGTCTTTCATGAACGAGTCAAGCAAATTAAGATCGATTGTCATTTTTTTACATCAACATGTTATTGGTGGCACTGTTCATATCCTCTCTGTCACTTCTACAGATCAAACTCCCAATGTCGTCACCAAAGAACATCCTCTAGGTCGCTACCAAGACTTAGTAACCAAACTCAAGTTGATCAACACTCCACTATGTTGGGTGTGAGGTGGGATGTTAGTGTATATATATTAGTTGTATATTGTATATCGGCCCTCTTCCTTTTCCATGTTTCCCTCTCCTTATTTCCCTCCTCATTTCCCTCCATGTCTATCTTATTGTTTACCACATTATGTCTCCTAAACTCTCCTATAAATAGGCCTCTCTTGTAACATATAACACGCATTAATACAATACATCATTTATCTCAATCTCTCTCTACATTTATCCCTCTCAGAGTTAACAATCTTCAATAATAGTGACTATTACATTTACTTAAGCAAAGTGTTGAGGATTGGATATAGGCAAGGGTCACTGAAACACTATGTATCAGTTTGCAATCTCCATTACTCTGTCCCTCCTATCTTATATTTATATTGGATATATTGCATACAATGTTTGTGACCCCAATCTATTTTCTAAATGTTATATAACTGATTTGTAAGATTACAATTCAAATAGTAATTATAAAACTCACTATATTCTCTCAAGTGCTTTTGAGTTTAAAATCAAATAAAGATAAAATTCCTTTATACTTGAAGTTGATGCCTCATGACACACAAAAGCACGGAACTCAATCATTCAACTTATATATCTTTGTGCAGACCAGGATTACTCCTTCATCAATAAGAATATCAAAGAATATCCAAAATCATGTAACATTCAACTAATTAGAACAAATGCTACAACACGAGCAAAGTTAATTCTAGCCAACACAATGTAATATAACAAACAAGATCATCCAAATAATCTTACGCACTATTATATTGCTTCCATATTCACAATCAATTGATTACATCAAGTTGAAGTTTCACGTTACATTTCATCAAACAAAATAAAACTTGTGTGCAGTTTTTTATTCCCCAACAATTTTAACAACCAATCTATCCATCCCCCCCTTACGGGTTAATTTAAGGCCAACATTTGCTATAAGAGACCAACCATATGTACTTATCTTGAAAATTTTACATTTTGAGTTTAAACATTACATTTTGTTCAATTGAAAATGTGTTCAATCATCAATAGAAAATATAACAGAGAAGAGGAAGTTTTCAAGTATGGAAATATTTGAGGAATTATTCATTTAAGAAGAGGGTGAGGATTCCATAAATGAATCTCAAAAACCAATTTCTCAACCTCTCAAAACACAAATCATTCCAAAGAAAGGATTCAAGAGATGAAGAGATAATTTTTTTCTCATATGACTCCACGTATACAAATGGTTTTACTAAAGAATACATTATAAAACATATGATAAATTGAATGAAATACTCCATTTGTCCCAAATTAAGAGTTCATATTTATTTTTTTGTATAGATTAAGAATACATTCAATTGAATGACAAAATCAACCCTTGTTCACTATGATGGAATTTAGTTAGTTGGTTATGTCTAAAAGAGAAAGTCGACTCTCAATTTGGGACAATTCAAATTAAAATAATTGACACTTAATTTGTGATAAATGGAGTATTTGAGAAAACTCTAAGTAGCTATGAGAAATTAATATACTCTCAAAAATCTTAAGAACAAGAATATGGATCAACAAATATCTAGTGGAAATTATATAAAAGAAAATAAAAAATAATAAAAATCAAAAGTTGAAAATAAAATTAATAAGTTGAAAGAACAACGACATATACCACATTTAGAAAAGTAGAATTTAGAATTGATAAAATAAGTCGATAGTTTAGAAAGGGCATTTAGGAAGTTTGAAACAGGTAGCAAATAAATTATAAGTTGATGTTTTAAGAAGGGAATTTAGGAAGTTTGAAACAAGTATAAAAAAATCTATACTTATTTCTAAGGAGACATAAGTAAGGTTCAAACAAAGGACTTAGTTTCAAAAAAGAAAGAGAAATTTTTGAAAGAGAAACTATTTTGTAAATACTAAAGAACCCACACAAAATTTCCATTGCTCTTTTTGCAAAAGGGAAACATAAGCTTTTGACTAGGCATTTAGGCTTGTCGCTAATTGATTTTCACCACCACATTATTTATTCCATGATCTAAAACTTAACTTATTTGATACTCTACTGGATTATTAACAATTCACTAATTAGGTTTACTGGTAGAATCAAAATTTATAGGTTTATCAAGGGGGTATCACAATCCAGGATATCTCCCAGACGAGGATTGATTCAAAATATGATCTCAAATATGTACAAATAACGATTTCCCAACTTGCAATGATCTAGACCCAATAAATAATATCTCACCCATAATAATTAAAGCAACAATTGAATGAACATTCTAATCCTCACCGTCTTCGGGATTAAGAATCTATGCGCCCTTTGTAAATGATGTGAGATTGTGCAAGTCTAATCTAATCAGCACCTAGACTAAAACCTCATCCTTGTCATGTTCAATACATTAATGATGTACCAATATGATCCTCTTTGAACTATCAAACAAGTTCTTGAACCATCAAATAAGTTTCTATAGTAAAGATAAACTACTAAGATCATACTCACAGATTTACCGATTGGATGTAAACTCCCCATCTATGTTAGGAACTATTCAATTGAACTATAATCGAAATTCCAATCTTCTATTATCAAGCTGAACCCAACTCAATTAAATTCCCACCAAGTTCAATTGGTTGACATTCATACAATATATTTAAAAGAAACACAAGACATCATCACAAACATGATTCTGATTTCAAAATGAACTTGACACATTACTTTACTCCTTTGTTAAACATATTACTTTACTCCTTAACCTTAACAGTGTTAATTTTTTGACTGAAACTCACCATGTACCTTGCACATGAGGGTAGTTTTTGCCCACTCCATTATAAATGGGTAATTAAAAATATCTAGAAATATTCAAATCATAGAATAAACATTTTAAGATTTTGAAAATTCTTAAAGAACATTTTAAAAATATGGAAAAGCATAAAAAATATTTTAAAAACTTAGAAATTATAGAAAAATGTTGAAAAAATTCGATAATTACAGAAAAAGCATTTAAATCGGTAAAAAAACCAAAAAAAATATGGAAAATTATCAAAAAACCATGAATAAAAATATGAAAATTACTAAAAAAAACATTTACAAAATGTAGAAATCGCATAAAAACATTAAAAATATATATATAGAAATAACTAAAATAAACATCTTGAAAATCTAAAAATATGTGGGAAAACATATAAAGTTTTACGCTAAACCCAAGACTAAAATGCAGAATAAAATATGTTAATAACTCGGTATGAAAATAATGGGAAAAAATCTAGAAAAAAATATACAAAAATTAGAAAATTAAATTCTTCAAATTCACAATATTTAAAAATCGAAGAAAAAAACAAATAAAGAATAAAACAGCTCGAACCAATTTCCACTCATTCAACTGTAACTAGAAAAACTTGTTTAAACTTGAGCACAAAACATCCACCAAACCCAACTCCAACATTTCATCTTTGAACCTTGTGTTAAACCATCGCCCTTCCAGATTTGAAACCACTAGTCAAGCACCATTAAACCACCGCCAAATTGAATACCCAAAATCAAAACCCCAAACCCGACACCGCCAAATTGAATACCCAAATCAAAACTCCAAACCCAACAAAGGGAACAGTTGAAACATAGAGTCGTAGTGATTTTATGGGATGAGAGAGATATGGTAAGGAATGGGGGTGATGGATAAAGAGAGAATAGGGTTTTGGGATAGAAACATATAAAAAGATAACATTTTACCACGGGCTTAACTGAAATACCCTTATGTACAATGCACATGATGATATTCTGCCAAAAACTTAACATAATTAATGTTTTAGGGTACAGTGTGGTGCTTCAAAGTGTTAAGGGATGGGAGATTCTAGAAAATTAAAGTTAGGGGCAAAGTGAAAATGGGGTGCAATCAAATATTTCAACGTAATACTCCCTCTGTCCCAAATAAGAGTTCACTATTCTTTTTTGGGTCTTCCCGAATTAAGAATTTTCTCTTCTTTTTTGGACATGCCCGACCATTGGTTGAGTTAAATATTAAACTATACAAAAATAAAATATGAAATCTTAATTTGGTACGAAGGAAGTATAAAATAAAATTCAATTTATTCAAATGTCCTTACAGGTAGTTGAAGCATCAATTCACCGAGGCATCAATGATGAGTTTATCATCTATACACTATACGACTATTCTCTTTTTACCAATCTAATATATATATATATATATATATATATTAAAAATAGTGTCTTCAAGACTAGATTTGCCACGTGTATTTAATTAGTATCACATTAAAGACACGGAATTTCCAAACTCTATGCTAACAGATGGATTCAATTAATTTCATTGTGAAATTGATAAATAAAGAGTTGCCTTTTCCCCTTCTCTCTCATCCCGTATCTGCTCTCATCTTCACATTCTTCTAAATCAACAATAAACCTCTTCCTTATCTGCTCTTTTTATTCACCTTTTTTCTCCCATTACAAAGTTCTCCTATATAAATTTTATATTGGAGTTGAACTAAAAAATATTTTAAAAGATTCAAACCCCAAAAAATATTTGTTTTTTTAATTACTTTTTTAATATTTTCTGATCTAAAAGTTTATATTTTTTGCAGATATACTGCCCAAACTCTTTGTCATATGGAGATATGTTGTGAGAGTAAAAAAATTATGATTGCGGATTTTAGGTTTTTTACTTATTTTTTGTTTTATTATGTTGAGGTGTCATTTAAAAGATTCAAAACCCAAAAAATAATTGTTTTCTTATTAGTTTTTTTAATATTTCCTGATCTAAAAGTTTATTTTTTTTTGTCGATCTACTGCCCAAACTATTTGTCTAATGGAGGTACGTTGTGATAGCAAAAAAAATGTTATTGCAGATTGTAATTTTTTATACTTATTTTTGTTTTATTATGTTGAGGTGTTATGTAGTGCCAAATCTTAGGGTTCTCTAATCAATTTCTTCATTATCATTTTAGCTTTCTCATCAAACTCCATCCTAAAATTCACTTTCAAAGAGCTGATTTGCATTTGCAAATAGTCACTTTCAATAGTTGATTCTCCTTATTTTGTTGCCTTAATATCAAATGTTGACCCCCCTCCCCTAAGATTTGAGCTTTTTTTGTCCAAATCTTGTCCGTTCTTATATAGTTTCCCCAGACCAGATTTCTTCAAATCGTCGTAGTTCTTTACCATTTTCATTTGCATCTCTCTAAGTTTTGTGGCCTTAAATTCTTACTGACCTATAATGTATAATAAACATGTAAATTATTCATGTAGTTTTCTAATATAATTTTTGTTATTATTTTTTTTGCTCTATTTTTTCGGGTAATAAATTTTGATTAGTTGTAATGTGACCTGGAAATCAAAAGATTTTGCATAGTGGAAAATTTTCAAGGTCCATTTATTGTGGAGAGGGAATGGCAATGGACTTTACTTTGAAAATTGTAATTGAAATTGACAAATAAGGTTGTTTTAATTCATATGAAATGTAATTTTAAGGAATAAAAAAATAAATTTCATTTATGTTTAAAGGATTTTTATGATCTTCAAACAACCCATGGACTTACAAATTTATGTAAAAAAATTGAGTCTGTTTCTCATAATTGGGAACTCAATTGTAATCGATTATTATGTTTGGATCTTTTCTTATAGTAGTGATGATGATACTACGTTTTCAAATAACGAAGCATGGATGCACACAATATATATTATATAATAAGAGGTACAAAAGTGTCTGTGCATCATGCGAGGATAAAATCTTATATATTAAAAAATGATGTCTTCAATAATAGCTCTGCCACGTAGCTGATCAATTAATTACTTCCATTATCTTTCACGTTTTCCTAATTTTAAAACACGAATGTAACACCCTGTAATTTTGAGGATTAAATATTTAATTATTTTGGGAGTTATAAAAATATTTAAATTGGAAAAACTTAAATTCATGAGTTGGAGAATTTATTTGAGTGAGCCGGATTATTTATAATTGGCGACTTTTAAGTTTAATTGTTCGAAATCTCGTGTGTCGCATTTTGATGTCAAAATTTAGAAATGTCAAAAAGTAATTCGGATGACAATTCTGAGTGCGCGATTGAGTCCGGATGGGTCGAGATAGTCAGAAAAGAGTGCCCGGGGGTAGTAATTGGGTCTCGGGATATTTTTGGGCATAGCCGGGCCCACACGGGGTGAGTTGGGCCATTTTAATTTGGCCCATATGGACAAAAATGGGATTAAGGTTTTTTAACCTAAATGGAGAAGTGTTAAACGGCAGAAAACACAAATTCTAAGCCTAGGGCTTGAGAGGGAAATTGAGGGAAAGCAAATCAAGAGCCAATTTGGAGATTTTGGAGCCAAATTAAGGGACTACACCAACGGATCAGACTCTGCGGACAATTCCAGGAAAGTGGTTAACTGTTGTGATTCCTAAATTGATGATAATCAATTCATATCATAGTGTGTGTATATGAAAAATTTGTTTTGGGTGTGTAACCAAAATTAAAATTAGGTTTTTGGAAATTGATATACCTTAATGGGATTAAGGGTGAGATTTATTGTGTTTATGATTCTAGAATGTAGAGGAATGAATCGTATGTTAAAACCAGTAAGAATCAATGGTTAATTGCTGTTAATATGAATGAAATTCGTATTGGAGATTTGAAACCCGGATAATACCCAAATCGGGAAAACGTTGGAATTAAGGGAAATTGATGATGAATTAAGGTCTGTAGGATGTTTAGACCCTTTTCTTATATGGAGGATATGTTAATTGTATTTAGGTAAAGGTTTAGATTGATAATCAAAGCTTTAAGGTTCGTCCATGGCTGACAGTGGGCTGGAGAGGACGGATACTGGAACGATCGATCGATCGACCAAGGGGGTTCGATCGATCGATGATGCAGAAATTCTGGCAGTGCCGCCAGTTTTAATTACATGGAAATTATTTTTTGAGAAAAAGATTTTTGGGCTGATTTTACATGTTGAAAATGGACCAAGTGAGCAAGACCGGGTATGTTGGTAATTAGAGGTAAATATAATTGGGAAATTTGATGGAGATGAATGTGTGGCACATTATGGGCGAATATGTGGAAATGAAATTCTGAGATCTAAAAATGGACCAAGTGAGCGAGTCCGGGTGTGTTGGTTAAGTGACGCAAAATTATTAAATTAAATTATTGAGAGGATAAATTAATTTGGAGTCGGAACATAGACTCGAGAAATATTAAGTTATGGGCCAAGTGAGCGAGTCCGGGAATAATGGTTGGGTAGCACCAAGTTATTAAATTAATAAGTGTGTTAATTAATTTAATTAGATTCTAACGATAGACTCGGGGAGGTATTAAATTAATAGGTGTGTTAATTAATTTAATTAGAGTCGAACGATAGACTCGGGGAGGTATTAAATTAATAGGTGTGTTAATTAATTTAATTAGAGTCGGACGATAGTCTCGGGGAGGTATTAAATTAATAGGTGTGTTAATTAATTTAATTAGAGTCGGACGATAGACTAGGGGAGTTATTAAATTGATAGGCGTGTTAATTAATTTAATTAGAGTCGGACGATAGACTCGGGGAGGTATTAAAGTAATAGGTGTGTTAATTTAATTAGAGTGAGACGATAGACTCGGGGAGGTGTTAAATTAATAGGTGTGTTAATTAATTTAATTAGAGTCGGACGATAGACTCGGGGAGGTATTAAATTAATTGATGTGCTAATTAATTTAATTAGAGTCGGACGATAGAGTCGGGGAGGTATTAAATTAAATAGATGTGTTAATTAATTTAATTAAAGTCGGACTATAGACTCGGGAAAGTAATAAGTTAATTGAGATGTGAATTAAATATCTTAGAGTCGGACCATTACTGTGTAAAGTATTTATATTAGAGTCGGACCATAGACTCGGGGAAAATATTAATTTAATTGAGGTGTGAATTAAATATATTAGAGTCGTACCATAGACTCGAAAAGATGATAAATTATTAAGTGAGTAAATTAATTAAGTGAGTCGGGATAGAGACTCAGAAAGTTTCAGGCTAGTGTTACGGATCTTGAAGTACACGGTAAAGCCGGGGTTTATATTATATATATACGGTGTAGTGATAGTATATATATAGGTGTATATATTGTGTGTGATATTAAATATCAGTGATTAGATATTTATTTAATTATATACTCTAGTGCTATCAAGGGAGGTTGTGCGATGTGGGTGAATCCCCTAGCATGAGGAGTAGGGTGAGTATATCCCCAGGTCATAGCGTTCGGTATATAGGTGAGGGGCTTATCTCACTTTTAGGGAAGGAATATGACCGCCTCCGCTTCGTTTATATTTTGGGACAGGTTGGGGAGCGAATCAAACTTGGGTAACTAGGTTATGTGAGCACACCTAGTGAGATGGCACTTTAGAGGGAATCATCCGATGAGGGTTTACTCGGAGGGATGGATATACGTATGATATATGTGTGGATGTTTTAGTAAAGGTACGTATATAATGGTATTAAATATTATAAGCGGATAATAATACAGTGTGTGATGTATTTACTTTATATAACTTGTGACACAGTTATATGCTATTATTTAAGAAGGAATTAATTAAGTTAATTGGTGAGACAACTTATAATTCATGAATAATTGTACTCAGGTTAGAGTAGTATGGCAAGGGAAGGTTATACCAAGACTAGTTGGACGGGGCAGTACAACTAGGTGGGGTTAAGGTAACCGTTAGGTGTTCACAATAGTGGAGGGATGAGAATGTCCTTAAGAGAGTGCGAAACTAACTTAAATATGAAGTGCATTCATGCATTTTAAATTACTGCAGCTAATTCACTTGCCAAATATTTTCCAAATGTTTTTGGTTCTAACCCTTGCTATAAAACTATTTTCAAAACCTTTTAGGTATCCAGCCGCAGGGATGCCAGGATTGACATTCAATTCTAGGGACACGGAGCTGCGGCATATGCGGATGCTAACAGGAATTGGGATTAGACGCATCGCTCATTCATTCCTATAGTAGGAATCATTTATCAGTTTTAGTTTTATTTAGGGCTTGTCGCCCAGACTTCTCAGTACAGTTTACAGATGTATTTATTCAGGTGTTGGATGTTTGTTTTGGATTTCACTTTGGTGGCCGATGGTTTATTTCGGCAAATTGTTTAATTAATTATTTCAGTTGAGTTTTATTCTGTTGTGTGAATGGTTTATATTTATTTCCGCATATACTGTTTTGTTAATTAAAAAGTTAAAATTTGGCACTAGATTTTGGAATACTAGATGGTTAGTAAGTTTTAAAAAGTTTTCGACAGTGATGCTAAGGATGAACCAACTGGGATTCCAGTTTTAATTTGGTATAGTAATGATCACCCGGTATTTTATTAGGCGGGGTGTCATAGATGGTATCAGAGCATCAGGTTCTAGTGTCCTTAGGATCTACGTGGATTTTCACGTTTCGGCTTAACAGTCTTTGATATGGAGCCCTATTATAGGATTGTTGTATTCTCATACGTATGCGCATATACGTTCTTCTACCAAATTTGTATTTGAGAATGAACTCATACGATTCGATTCTCATACCAGATGCCGCCCAGGAGAGGGAGTAGCTAGGGCAGTAGGGGGAGTTGAGACTAGGGAGACTCGTCTGGAGCAAGAGTTATCGCAGCAACTGCTATAGATGATTTCGACAGCACGGATAACTGAATTAGTGCCGCAGGAAGTTGAAGCGACGATGGTCGCAATGGCAGGGTACTTCCCACGAGATCAGCCACGAGTGTTAATGATGCCAGATGTTCAGGCTCACGTGGGGCCGTCGGGGTGGCAGCAAATACGAGAGTTTTTTTTTGTTTTTTTCAAAAAGGGCATCCATCAGAGTTTCGAGGAGATTCAGATATAGTGCTAGCGTGTCAGTGGAAGAGAGATATCCAGCGTCACCTACGTATGGTAGATTGCAATGAGGTGCAGAAGCAAATGCTAGCCACGTTTAGTTCAATGGGAGCAGCGCTACAGTGGTGGGAGTCGATCACCACAGTTGAGGAAAAGGATACACTAGCTATTACAGAGTTTTGGGTGTGAATCGACCGCAAGTATTTTCCTCCAGCGGTTGAGACCAAAATGAGGAGAAAATTTAAAGAGGTGACTCAGGGGGACCATTCAGTGGCTGATTACGAGGAAGAATTTACTCAGTGGCAAATTTTGTACCGGATGAGGTAAGCGATGAATAAATAAAGAAAGCAAGGTTTATGGATGGGTTAGTCTAGAGAATCAGACAACATTTAATTGGTAATTCCACATTAGTAGCTTATACAGATGTCATTAACGCAGCACTCTTGCACTATCAGGAATATCGCTTCCACGTGAAAGGAAGCAAGAGGGGAGTGGAAACTAGCCGAATAAGGCAGGAGGGAACAGTACCAGTGGGGTATCCCAGTAGTAGGCAAAGGGAGATCAGGGGCAGGATTTTTGATAGGGAAATCATGCTAAACTTAGAGCTGGGGGCTATCGGCAGGATGGCCAGGAATTCCAATAAGGTCGGCATGGAAGGGATCAGTGGCAGGGTGAATGTATTAGAAGGTGTTTCGTTTGTGGGGAAGGGGGACACATGAACAAATATTGTCTTAAGCGAGGCAGGGGTCAACTACAGGATGAGGTCCTAGATGTACAGCCACTAAAGAAAATCATGGGCGCATTCGGGCAGGGAGAAGATGCTCCAAAACTCGAGGATCAGCCGTTGCACCTGGAGTATGGAGGTAAAATTTTACCCCTATGGGCTTGGGGTATATTTTTGAGTGACCAAGAGGATGTCATAGTATAAGACCTATTTTTCACTAGAGTTCGCAGGTGAGTCGAATTTAGTGGGTGCGTTGGCTATAGCAGCCATAGTATGTGGATAAACTTTTTGTGGAGTGGCAGAGTTCTTTGGTGTCCTTCACGGGAGAGTGGAAGTGTACATTGAGTGAAGGTTTTAATTATGAGAAGAGTTACTAATTTCAAGAATTATGGGAGTAGGGTTGTTAATGTTTCCTAAATATCGGCTGAATAATGATGGAATGGAACTATTGTGGATAGTAGGGCTAAGTTTTGGTGTTCACGACACCAGAGTATGTTTGGTACTAGGTATCACCTGAGAGGGTGTCTAGCCTATATATATGTGTGTATATATGTTGTATTGCGTGGTGCGATAGGCATATAGTGGGGTCTTATGTTCTCACATTTTATCCCGGTAAGTAGGGGTGTTTACTGAAGTGAATCAGGGTGGTTAAAATTGTTTTCGAGCAAGAAGAGATAGCTCGGGGTTTATTTAGCGCAAGAACTGGTGATAGTAAGGGCGCGGTATTTTATGTTGTCTTTGGTAGCATAAGGGTAAGCTTATATACTTTTGTGTTAAGAGACAAGTATTTTGAGGTACGTGCTATGGACTGAGGGTCTAACGGATCTCAACGACCAACAATATTAGGTAGTAGTATATCAGGGGGGTTCCTTGTTTGGATTTCGCTTTGCAAGACATCCCACGCATGAAACTTAGCGCAACGTTGGAAGTGGGGAGATATTTGGTCGTTAGTACATAGGTTAAGTACCCCGACCAGTGTATTTATTTATATATGTAATATGACTACGGGTTGGGAGTTATATTACGGGTTACGACTAGCATAGTCAGGTAACTTTCGTGCGGTTAAGCACGGGGATAGGTGTAACAACCCTCGCCTTTGAATGAGTTATATTAATTTACTGTGTGAAGTAATTATATAAAATATTGGAAATGGAGTAAATATTAATTGAATGAGTTAATTGAGCATATTTGCTAGGTTGTTGCATATTTACTGTATGTGTATGTAAATATCATCATGTTAAGTTTTATACTGTCATACGCTTTAAATGACATTTATGGTTTAAATGAAATCGGAACTTGAAATAATTTATAAAATTGTCGGATGCCAGTTTAGAGGGCGTAGTTAGTCCTGAAATGTTCAAGATAGTCAAAATGAGTGCCATATGGTATTTTTATGTTTCGGGCACTTTTGACTGGTTTTAACGTAAATGTGTAGTTGCGAGTCATTTTAATGTGGTATTAACCATTTAAGTTGGAATTAAGGAGAAAGCCACGATTTAAGTCTTGCATTTCATTTATTTCTCTTAAGTGTATTTACTAACCTAGAGAGAAAGAGAGAAGAAAAGAGTTGTGGAGAAAAGAGAGAGATTGAAGATTAAAGATTGGATATTGTTGCTACTACAAGAAAATCTGAGATTTCTACCTCAAGGCAAGTTTTCTACTTGCTAATATGTGATCTAAGATGAATAATTTGTATTGATTGTTGTGGATTGATTTTGGTTTAACAATTTTAGGGCTTTAAATGGATTTGTAGGTTTTGAATCCTTGGAAGTTGATTTAGATATTTATTGGTGTAAATCATAGTTGTTAGATGCATTTATGATTAGCTGGTTACCATAAATGATCTGGGTTTGGGTAGAAATGAGTTGGGAGAATTTGGAGTACAAAACTCCATAGCCAAAAGTAAAATTTCTGGGCTGGGCGAATCGATTCACCCCTAGCGAATCGATTCACCATAGGGACAGCTTACAGGTCTGAGTGGACCGAATTGATTCAGCCTGTTCGAATCGATTTGGCAATTATGTAGAAAGTCAGGTTTACCTATCCGAAGCGATTCGGCTGGACCGAATCGATTCGGCCAAGGCGAATCGATTCGGAAATCCTGCTGTTTTGAGTTATTTTTCTAACTCAATTCCAACCCTTTTTCTTTAGGCTTAAGACTTAGGAACCTTCTTATATGAAGTAAACTTAGAGTCCTAGAGTCCTAAATGAGTTAGTTAACTACCCTACATTAGAAAAGGTTTATGTGGGGGTTATTCCGGGGGTATACAAATTGATGTTAGGGCATCCTTTTTCTTTAGTTAACTATTATGAGTCTAAGAGTTGTAAGGTCGTGTTTGGGAGACTTTAGAAGCTCAAGTGAGTTATGATAGTCTT
The DNA here is from genome assembly GCA_949130495.1 of Sambucus nigra. Classification (NCBI taxonomy): domain Eukaryota; kingdom Viridiplantae; phylum Streptophyta; class Magnoliopsida; order Dipsacales; family Adoxaceae; genus Sambucus; species Sambucus nigra. Next base: position 142,912,320 of record OX422224.1, on the reverse strand, counting down.
GATGGTTTATAATAACACCACAAAAGAATGTTTGGAGAATAAATTGATAGTTTATTTATTCATTTAGGTTATAATGATGATATGAATTACGCTTGGCTCCGGATAAAATGTGATGTATTTATTAAAATGGAAATGGAAATGAAAAATGGAAATGGTAAATGATAATTTACTTAAACACACCTCTCTAACTGCCATCATAAGGGAAGTTCGCGCGTGAGGTGAAGTCCCCTGGCTAATGAATGCAAGGTGAATATAGTCCTAGGCCATATGAGCGTTTATTATATGTTTCTTCTGCACTAGTGAGGTAATTTCGGGTGTGGTTATGACTCACTTGCAGGCATATGGCCGCTTCCCGACGTCTTACGTTGTAGGTGCCCATGTTGTCTTGGTTGATAGGCCCTGGAAGATGATGGTCATTTAGGGGCGCGCACAGTGGGAAAACCCAGACGGGCAGTCTTAGAATCATTATATGTATATGAATATAACTATTCTTATTCAAATTGGACTTGATTTATGATAAATGCCACAAAGAGCATATAATTGTGACTATGTTTCCTGATAAGGAACGGAATGATGAAATGAATCAGTGAGAATGATGGAAGTTTTTAATTAATGTTAATTATTCATATCCTCTTACATAACTAAATTAAACTTATGATCATTTAATTTGTTTTAGTTTATGCATTGAATTGTAGGTATATTCTTATTACTATCAATCATGGTTTACTGTTCATAACTGTCATGCTCTTTATTCATCTGGTGATCATATAAAATCGGGCCCTGACCCGCTCATATTTCTTGTTGTACATGAATCTTATATCCGCTCAGGTGCTCCGCCGCAAGGACGCCCGTTCTGACTTTCCTATTCCGGTGTTTTTGGGGAGCCATGATACTTTGCGGATATTACGGGATATGTTGTTAGACGCCTTCATTTTTGTACTCTAGTTATGATCGGGTCATTCATGCAGGCGTGTGGCCCAAGCTATTGTATTTGCTTATTGTAATGTATTATGTCATTTACATTAAATTGTTGTATTACATTGTAGTGACTGTTGACCGACAGCATATTCGGTCCCCTTATTGTATACTTGATGCGGATGTAATATAAGTTCTTTTGGGTTTCCACTTTCTTTTTAAATTGGGTTGTTTAAATTCTTTCCTTAACTTATAAAACAATTTTTTTTGGCAACCCATTTTTCTAAAATATAGGGTGGTTATCCCGTATACTTATTGTCTTTGTTGTTATGCTGAGGATGATCCATCGATGATTCCTCTTTTCATTTGAGTATCGGGTTGTCCACCCCTTATATTGGGTAAGTGGGTTGTCACAGATGGTATCAGAGCATTAGGTTCTAGAGTCTTTAGGATCTATGTGGACTTCTCACGTTCTACCGTAGCATTCTTTGATATAGAGCTTAATGTTGGGGCTATTTTGTTGCCTATGTTTGCGATCTTCTGTGAAATAGATTGCTCTAAATAGTATTCTAATTCTATTATTTCTTTATCTCAGATGCCGCCTAAGAGAGGCCACCCTGCTAGAAGGAATAGAGTTGTGGGAGAGGATGTTGGTCCTCCACTGCCGCCACAAGGGACTATAAATGCTGCTGATGTAGCAAACATCGTGGCCCAAGCGGTCAATGCTTCTATGACCACCGTGGTTCAGTAATTACCACAAGCCCAGCAAGCATGGGCTCAGGATGTACAAGCTCCTACCGGACCTCTTCCGTGGGAGAGAGTTAGAGAGTCCTTTTTAAAGGGCCATCCCCCGGAATTTGATGGAGGCTCTGATGTTATTAGGGCTAATTAGTGGAAGAAGGACATGCAACTCCATCTGCACATGGTGGAATGTAGCGAGGAGAGGAAGAAAATCCTTGCTGCTTTTAAACTAGTTGGAGCTGCAGTACATTGGTGGGAGTCGATGACTACGCCAAAGCAGAGAGATACCATGACTATCAATGATTTCTGGGTTTTATTTGATCAGAAGTATTTCCCTCCCGCAGTTTAGAGGGAAATGAGAAGAAAAATTCAAGATGTGGTGCAAGGGGAGCGGTCAGTGGCGGAATATGAAGAGGAGTTCACCCGGTTAGCAAGTTTTGTACCGGATGAGGTGACTCCAAAAGAAAGGAAAATATCTAAGTTCATGGGAGGTTTGCACTGGAGGATACGTCAATAATTGCTGGGTAATCCAGCTTTGCAAACTTTTGGAGATGTAATGAATGCAGCGTTGCTTCATTACCAAGAACATCGATTGTATGTCCAGAGTAGCAAGAAGGCTACAGTGATGGGACAAGTTGGAAAACCTGGAGGCAATGGGACCGAAGGAGGAGTGTTTCCTTCGTCCCAATCTTCAGGAAATAAACAAAAAGAAAGGGACCCCCAGCAAGGGGGCTTATAAAAAAGGCAATGTTTTGGTGGGTTTAATGTGGGTGGAAGTAATGTTAGGCAGGGTCAAGGTACCCCGCAACAGCAACAAGCAGGTAGAGGTGGAAACGGGGGTAGAGGCTATCCGGGCCAAGGCTTCGGGCAGATTCAAAACAATCGGGGCTGAAACCAAGAGAATATGATGAATCGATGCTTTTAATGTGGAGAGTTGGGCCATTTCAAGAGGTAGCGTCCTCACTTGATTGGGGGACAACTTCCTAGGATTCCACAGCAGCCACATGCTCAGTTACCACCACAAGTACCTAGTCCGGTTGTCCCTCCACAATAGGAACAACTACAATATGGGCGTATTTATCATATTCAGGATGCTATGCTTCCTCCGGCTCCGTCGGTGCCGCCAGCTATTAAGGGTACGTTTCTCATTCAGGGGCAGATGGGTCGTGTATTGTTTGATACGGGTGAGACACACTCATTTATTTCTAGGAGTTTTTCTCAGTCTACATAGTTGATTAAATCTGCAGAGAGTACCTTCACTAGTGTTGAATCTTCTATGGGTGATGGTTCACTCATTTTCTTTGTTTGTAAACAAATAGGAATAAATCTTGGTAACTTGTGTTTTGAGGCCGATTTGCTCGTCCTTGACATGGTCGGGTATGATGTAATTCTGGGTATGGATTGGTTAGTGAAGTATCGTGCGATAGTTAATTTCTACGGGAAGAGTATAGTTTTTGCCATTCTAGGGCAAGAAATGTTTTTAGTGGTTATGCCTCATTCAGAAGGAGGTACTAGCTCTTACTTGTATTGTATTGTGGAGGAGACTTCTCGGGATGTAGTTGTTTCCTTAGATTCGATTCCGGTTGTTAGAGATTTCCAAGATGTTTTTTAAGAAATACCGGGTTTGCCTCCGAGTCGAGAGATTGAGTTTGTAATTGACTTGGCACCAGGAACTCGATCGATTATGAGAACTTCATATCGTATGGTTCCTGTTGAGATGAGGGAGTTAAGGGATCAAATTCAGGACTTGCTAGAGCAAGGGTTTATTAGGCTAAGCACGTCGTCGTGGGGCACTTCGGTGTTGTTTGTGAAGAAAATGGATGGTTCCCTCCGGTTATGTGTTGACTACAGAGAGTTGAATAAAGTCACCATCCGAAACAAATACCCGTTGCCTCAGATTGATGATTTGTTTGATCAACTTAGGGGAGTGTCGTACTTCTCTAAGATAGATTTGAGGACGGGGTATCACCAGTTGCTTATACAGGAGCAAGATGTGTCCAAAACCACTTTCCTAACGAGATATGGGTCCTACGTATTTTTGGTTATGCCATTTGGACTAACTAATGCCCTCGACTTGTTTATGGACCTCATAAACAGGGTATTTTGGGACTTCCTGGACCAGTTTGTTATCGTGTTCATCGATGACATCTTAGTCTATTCTCGAACCAAAGCTGATCATGCCACTCATTTGCGGTTGGTCCTGCAAAGGCTGAGGGATCACCAATTGTATGCCAAGTTCGAGAAGTGTGGTTTTTGGTTGCAAGAGGTACAGTTTCTGGGTCACATTGTGACATCCCAGGGTATTTCGGTGGACCCAAACAAAGTTGTTGCGGTGAGGGAGTGGGGTCAGCCCACGACACCTACCGAGGTTCGTAGTTTTTTGGGTTTGGCGGGTTATTACCGCCGATTTATCAAGGGTTTCTCTAAAATTGCTAGCCCTTTGATAAATTTAACCCGAAAAGGGGTGAGGTTTGTTTGGGATAATTCTTGTCAGTCAGATTTTGACGAGCTCAAGGATAGGTTGACTTCTGCTCCAGTCCTTGCGATACCAAGGCCAAGATTGGAATATTTTGTCTTTACCGATGCATCTCTACAAGGATTGGGAGGTGTACTTCAACAAGAGCGACGGGCTATTGCTTATGATTCTCGTTGGCTAAATCCCCATTAAAAGAATTACCCGGTGTATGATTTGGAACTTGCCGCAGTTGTCTTTGCCTTGAAGATTTGGAGGCATTATCTCCTAGGGGAGAAATTTAGTCTCTTCACGGACCACAAATCGTTGCAGTATTTATTTTCATAGATTTAAATATGCGACAACGTCAATGTCTAGAGTTTGTGAAAGACTATCAATTCGACATCCACTCTCACCTGGGTAAGGCGAATGTGGTGGCGGGTGCTTTAAGTCGAAAGCCCGAAGTCGAGTTAGCGGAGGTATGGAAAGCTAAATGGAAGGAGCTTAGTCAGGAGGATGCAGTTACTAGGGCGTTTATGTCGATGTTGACCGTTACGCCTACTATGGTGGCAAGGGTTGTAGAAGCTCAAGGAAGGGACAAAGGTTGTCAGGACCATATACGCCAATTGTTAACCGAGGGAGCAGAATCCTACTCAATAAGTTCGAAGGGCGGATTACGTTTCCATGGGAGACTCATTGTCCCAGACGACGAGGATTTAAGACGGGCCGTGATGACAGAATCTCATGGGTCTAAATTTTCAGTGCATCCTGGAGGGGACAAGATGTACCAAGACATGCGCCGTCAGTATTGGTGGGCGGGCATGAAACGGGATATTTCTGAGTTCGTGTCCTAATGTGCTACTTGTCAATTGGTCAAGATAGATCATCAGTGACCAACGGGTTTGTTGCAACCCTTGGAAATTCCGGTGTGGAAGTGGGAGAGTATATCGATGGATTTCATCACGAGCTCACCAGCATCGCAAAATGGTCATGTCTCTATTTGGGTTATCGTTGATCATTTGACTAAGTCGGCACATTTCCTACCGGTACGCACCGATTACAATACAGCTCATTATGCCCAGCTATTTATTACGGAGGTTGTTAGACTCCACGGGGTGCCAATAAATATAGTCTCCGACGGAGATAAGATATTTGTTTCCCATTTTTGGGGAAGTTTCCAAGAAGCTGTGGGAACCGAATTGAAATTGAGTACTTCTTATCACCCTCAAATAGATGGGCAGACCGAAAGAGTCAACCAAATGTTGGAGGATATGCTCCGAATATGTGTGCTTGATTTCAAAGGTGGTTGGGAACAATATCTCCCTTTGGTCGAATTTGCTTATAATAATTCGTACCAATTTAGTATTGGGATGGCACCTTATGAAGCACATTATGGCCGGCCTTGTAGATCGCCCACTTGTTGGTTGGAGGTAGGGGATAATAAATTTATTGGACCTGAAATGATCTAGGATACTTTTTCCAAGATTTAACTCATCCGGATGTGACACTCCGCCTAATTAAATACCGGGCAATCACTCCTTTATTAAATTAAAATCAAGGTGAACAGTTGGTTCATTCTTAGCATCACTGTCGTAAAAATAACTTTTCCAATTCAAACACCCTGATTAATTAAGCTAAGTGTCAAAACCATTTTTAAACATTACTTTACAAATTTTATTTTAAAAACAAAGATTTAATTATTTACAACAATTCAATATTAAAGAATGACACCACAATAATCCTGGAACATATAATCCAAATAATTTAAACATTCAACAACTAAATCCCAACATCAAAACTTAGAGTAAAACATCCAGACAGTAATAAATCCCAAAGTGACAATACTAGAAATAACTGAATCACAATGTCCAAATAAACAACTGAATAATGGAAAGGGCTACACATGCCCCACTAAATGAATATGCTAGGAGTGGAGTCAAATAAATGAAGTCGTCTAAGCAAGAGGCCTGCAACTCCCACCTAAGCTGCAGCGCGTTCCTTCCAAGGGATCCTAAGCAAGACGCCCCTGTGGCTGGGTACCTGTAATATATACATATATATACAAGAGAGCAAGAGAAATAGACACGGGTCAGATCTCGATAGTGTAAATGATTTAAAATTCGTTTAGCAAGTATTTAAAATGTTTACAGGCCAATGCAACAACATATTAGTACGACACTCTCTTGAGAAATTCTCACCTCTCTTCTAATGTGCACGCCTATCGTACTAACTTTCCCAACGGATTATCTTATCTTATATCACACTAAACTTCCCAATGGTTTAACTTATCTTAGGTTACTCGTAAGATTTAAAACTGAACAATATAATCGTTTAAAAGGAAAATTCATTTAGTAACAAAACTCTCATTTTAACTTTATTTATTAATAAAGTTTCCCAGTGTCATATTATGATTTTCAAAACAAGTATTTCCAATTTGAGTCATTTTACATGTCTTACTTACCATAACACAGTAGGCAGTTCCAAATTTCAGAATTTCATATATATATTAAATACTCGTATAATATATATATTCTAACAGCACCCCACATAAAAATTATGGTGCGGGCATACTCTGCTACCCAATCCCCGTATCACTCGTACTAAGGGAAATACATGTTCGGAATCACTCTCGAACTGTATTAATATATACACAAACAATATTGAGGCGAAGCATAAATTCCAAGTCTCTAAGAGGTCAGTACATACCCTCACGTCTCTTAGGACCGTCTGACCATCGATCAGATAGCCTGTACCAAGGATATCTATCTTCTAGGGTACAAGTCAATATCCCCCATAAAGGTCCCATTGAGATAAGACTGTCCCAGCGCGATAACCTCAGGGATAGCAAGTAGCACGGGCATGATTTTCACATGTATATAATATATGCATACACACCGTCATATAAATATACTATTTTTATCATATCAATTTAGGTTCATCCCATAACTCATAATCATGACATTTATCCTGATTTTCCCATTATTAGTTATCACGTATAACGGTTCGTCTCTAACTTTAATTTGAGGGATTTTTCTAACTTACTACGTAATACTCATGGACTCTATCCTCTCAAGTAAAAAATTCAGTAGGTATTCATTTATGTTCCAACGTAACTATCTTACGCGTCTCTCCCTTTAATACATAGTTTCATCGTCCCTTATATGTAAGTATCCCAAAAATACAATTCTCGTCTTACATTAAAGGTCCCAAAATTATTCATATGTCCTACTGGTCTTCTTTATCTCCCAAAACATTTTAATAAAGGTGTCCAAGATTTATTTCTCATTAAATTGAATTCAACTAATTTAAAAAGGGAAAATATGAGTCTTCCAGAAGGGGTCGATCGATCGAGGTCTGGGGCTCGATCGATCGAACCTTCGATCGATCGAAGCTCTTGGCTCGATCGATCGATCAAACGGGTATGGCGAACTCTGCAGTTAATCAGTTACGGGTTCTATCACATAACCTCCTCCAAATCCAAACTTTTCATTCCCAATCGCCCAGAAATTTGTACTACTAACATTATAATCTCATTTTATGTATCTTCTACGTAAAGCATGTAAATTTTCGTCACTAATCATGGATTTATAGGCAAAAACTTCATAAAAATCTCAAGAACCCTAGAATTTATTTAACATGGTTCTAATCAATCTTTTCCAGAATTTTCTTCTTCTAAAACATCATAATTTCGTGGTTTAATCCTCTACATGTGAAGGGGTTTCCAGAATAACATTCAAATCATTACTACATGCGATTTCCTATCTCAAATTTGGGTTTTCTTCCCTAAGCTCATCCTAATCATCCCTAGACTAACATGAGTGATGCATTAACGAAAATAAGCAAGATAAACACTTGCCTGGTATTTTCAAAATTTTGGTTTGATGACGAATTTGGTGTGGTTGCGTTCCCCGTCACGCGATCTACGCGTTGGTGGTGGTGGCGGTGCAAACGGATGGATTTTGGGCCTTGGATTGCTTTGAAAGCTCACTCCTTCCCTCTCCTATGGCCGTAACTTGTCTTTGGTTGTTTTAACCCTAGAAGGAAACATTAGACATCTGACATATCCCTTGAAATTTCGTGGGTTTAATTACCCAAAAATGCGAAATGTCCAAAATGCCCTCCTGGGGTACTAATTAAGCCTAAAAGCGCCCCGAGACCCAAACTAAACCCCCGGGTATACTTTTCTGACTATCTCGACCCTTTCGGACACTTTAGCGCACTCAAAATGACCATACGAGTGACTTATAATATATTCACTTTTATTCATCAATATTTAGTCCCGACGCGACATGGTGCGTCCCGACTCAAATTGCCAAAATTGTCATTTTATTCACCCGTGACATTTAATATAACCAATATTATATATTACTTTGCTCATTAGTAATATTCAACAAATTTCCCATAATTACTAACTCTCATCACGTTAATAATTATAAAATAGTTAATGTCTGGATTTATATTAAATAATTAATTCACATTAAATTTAATAAATCCCTAAATTAATATAGCATAAAAATACGGGGTATTACATACTTTTCCCCTAATAACGGAATTTTGTCCCGATATTAAAAAAATGAGGCGTACCTGGTAAGAATAAATTTGGATATCTCTCGCGCATATCTGCCTCGCGCTCCTAAGTGGACTCCTCCACATTATGATGCTCCCACTGGACCCGTACAAGTGGAACTACCTTCGACCTCAATCTTCTCTCGCTATGGTCTAGGATAGCCACCGGTCTCTCCTCGTAAGAGCTGTGAGGCTGTAAGTCTATCTCATCTATCGCAATGTGGGTATGGGCCATATCATCCCGAAGATATCGTCTCAACGACGAGATGTGGAATACATCGTGAATGCGATGTAAATGCTCTGGCAGTCCCAATCTGTATGCTACCGGCCCAATCCTCTCGATGATGGGAAATGGTCTCACGTACCTCGGGGATAATTTCCCTTTCTTCCCGAACCTCATCACTCATTTCATAGAAGATACAAGTAGTAACACTTGGTCCCCCACATTAAACTCCCGGAAGAACCGTTTCACATCGGCGTAGCTTTTCTGCCTGTCCTGGGCTACTCGAATGCGACTCCTGATCATCTCAATCCTCACGGAGGTTTCCTGAATCACCTCTGGTCCTAGAAACTTGTTATCCCCCACCTCGAGCCAACAAGTTGGGGAACGACAAGGCCTGCCATACAAAGCTTCGAATGGAGCCATACTAATAGTAAACTGATAAGGGTTATTATAAGCAAACTCTACCAGTGGAAGATGTGGCTCCCAACCTTCTCCAAAATCAAGGACATACATGCGTAGCATATCCTCCAACATCTGATTAATACGCTCTGTCTGTCCATCTGTTTGTGGGTGATAAGCTGAACTCAACCTCAACTCGGTACCCATAGCCTCCTGAAAGCTCTCCCAGAAATGCGACACGAAAATCTTGTCTCTATCTGACACAATATTCAGGGGCAGCCGATGTAATCTGACAATCTCAGCAATGAACAACTGAGCATACTGACCCGGGGTATAGTCTGCCCGCACCGGCAGAAAATGAGCCACCTTGGTCAAACGGTCTACAATCACCCAGATAAAGTTGTGGCCCCGCTGTGATGTAGGCAACCCTGTAATAAAATCCATGGAAATACTGTCCCACTTCCACGTGGGTACTTCCAATGGCTGTAGCAACCCTAACGGTTTCTGATGGTCCACCTTTACCAGCTGGCAGGTAGAACACTTGGACACGAACTCATCAATGTCCTTCTTCATCCCACTCCACCAGTATTGCCTCCTCATACCCTGGTACATCTTATCTCCTCCAGGATGTACCGCAAATCGGGACCCGTGAGACTAGGTCATCACTGTATGACGTAATTCTTCTCCTTCTGGAACCACCAATCTCCCATTAAATCTCAAACCCCCATCAGAACTAACAGAATAGGACTCAGCACCCTTAGCTAAGAGTCGTACAATCTGTTCCTGGAAAAATGGGTCTGCGGTCTGTGCCTGTATCACCCTCGTAACAATCTCGGGTGTCACTATCATAACAGATATGAAGGAACGGGCTACTGCGTCCTGGTGGCCTAACTCCTTCCACTTTGCTTTCCAGACGTTCGCTATATTGTCTACCAGTCTACGGCTCAACGCATCAGCAACTACGTTGGCCTTCCCCGGATGATACTGTATGTCGAACTGATAGTACTTCACAAACTCTAACCATCTGCTCTGACGCATATTCAGCTCTCGCTGAGTGAACAGGTACTGCAGTGACTTGTGGTCTGTGAACAAGCGGAATTTCTCCCCCAACAAATAGTGCCTCCATATCCTCAATGCAAAAACGATCGCTGCTAACTCCAGGTCGTGGGTGGGGTAATTATTCTCATGCGGCTTAAGCTTGCGGGAGGCAAAAGATATAGCCTCCTCTTCCTGCTGAAGTACTCCCCCAAGTCCCCGTAAAGAGGCATCGGTGTAAACCAGGTACTCCACACCCGGCTTCGGTAACGCAAGGACTGGTGCTGAAGTAAGCTTGTCTTTCAGCTCGTCGAAAGCCAATTGGCAAGCATCATCCCAAACATATGGAACCCCTTTGCGAGTCAGATTCGTCAATGGACCCGCTATTTTGGAGAATCCCTGAATGAATCTCCTGTAATATCCGGCTAACCACAAGAAATCATTACTACATGCGATTTCCTATCTCAAATTTGGGTTTTCTTCCCTAAACTCATCCTAATCATCTCTAGACTAACATGAGTGATGCATTAACGAAAATAATAAAGATAAACACTTGCTTGGTATTTTCAGAATTCTGGTTTGATGACGAATTTGGTGTGGTTGCGTTCCCCGTCGCGCGATCTACGCGTTGGTGGTGGTGGCGGTGCAAACGGATGGATTTTGGCCCTTGGATTGCTTTGAAAGCTCACTCCTTCCCTCTCCTATGGCCATCACTTGTCTTTTGTTGTTTTAAACCTAGAAGGTAACCTTAGACATCTGATATATCCCTTGAAATTTCGTGGGTTTAATTACCCAAAAATGCGAAATGTCCAAATGCCCTCCCGGGGTACTAATTAAGCCTAAAAGCGCCCCGAGACCCAAACTAAACCCCCGGGTATATTTTTCTGACTATCTCGACCCTTACGGACACTTTGGCACACTCAAAACAACCATACGAGCGACTTATAATATATTCACTTTTATTCATCAATATTTAGTCCCGACGCGACACGGGCGCGTCCCGACTCAAATTTCCAAAATTGTCATTTTATTCACTCGTGACATTTAATATAACCAATATTATATATTACTTTTCTCATTAGTAATATTCAACAAATTTCCCATAATTACTAACTCTCATCATGTTAATAATTATAACATAGTTAATTTCCGGATTTATATTAAATAATTAATTCACATTAAATTTAATAAATCCCCAAATTAATATAGCATAAAAATACGGGGTATTACACCGGAATCTCATCCGAATAGCTCAAGATCATCAAAAGAGTTACGCCGATGAGAATAGAAGGCATATAGTGTTGGAAATTAGATATCAAGTCTTAGTGCGAGTATCACCAATGAAAGGTATAAAGCGTTTTGGGAAGAAGGGGAAACTTGCACCGCGCTATGTGGGACCTTTTCCTGTTATTGCCAATGTAGGTCCAGTGGCGTATCAACTTGACTTACCGAAACATTTACAACAACTTCATGGTGTGTTTTATGTTTCCTCTTTGAAGAAGTATAAGAGGTGTGGGGGAGACCTTTGGCATATTCCTTTGGAAGATATTGATTTGCAACCCGATATTTCGTATGAAGAACAACCGGTTGCAATCTTAGAGCATGGAGAGCATAAATTGAGATCGCGAGTGGTGCCCTTGGTGCGAGTTCAATGGGATCATCACGACGATAAGGAATCAACGTGGGAGCACGAGGATGATATGCGGGAAAAATATCCGCATCTCTTTATACAAGGTACGCCTGAATTTTGAGGGCAAAATTCCCTCATAAGGGGGGGGGGGGGGGAGTATGTAACAACCCTCGCCTTTGAGAACTTGTTTTATATTAATTTACCGTGTGAAGTAATTATATAAAATGTTGGAAATGGAGTAAATATTAATTGAATGAGTTAATTGAGCATATTTGCTAGGTTGTTGCATATTTACTGTATGTGTATGTAAATATCATCATGTTAAGTTTTATAGTGTCATACGCTTTAAATGACATTTATGGTTTAAATGAAACCGAAACTTGAAATAATTTATAAAATTATCGGATGCCAGTTTAGAGGGCGTAGTTAGTCCTAAAATGTTCAAGATAGTCAAAATGAGTGCCATATGGTATTTTTATGTTTCGGGCACTTTTGACTGGTTTTAATGTAAATGTGTTGTTGCGAGTCATTTTAATGTGGTATTAACCATTTAAGTTGGGAATTAAGGAGAAGGCCACGATTTAAGTCTTGAATTTCATTTATTTCTCTTAAGTGTATTTACTAACCTAGAGAGAAAGAGAGAAGAAGAGAGTTGTGGAGAAAAGAGAGAGATTGAAGATTGTTGCTACTACAAGAAAATCTGAGATTTCTACCTCAAGGCAAGTTTTCTACTTGCTAATATGTGATCTAAGATGAATAATTTGTATTGATTGTTGTGGATTGATTTTGGTTTAACAATTTTAGGGCTTTAAATGGATTTGTAGGTTTTGAATCCTTGAAAGCTGATTTAGATATTTATTGGTGTAAATCATAGTTGTTAGATGCATTTATGATTAGTTGGTTTCCATAAATGATCTGGGTTTGGGTAGAAATGAGTTGGGAGAATTTGGAGTACAAAACTCCATAGCCAAAAGTAAAATTTCTGGCCGGGCGAATCGATTCGCCCCTAGCGAATCGATTCGCCATAGGGACTGCTTACAGGTCTGAGTGGACCGAATCAATTCGGCCTGTCCGAATCGATTCGGCAATTATGCAGAAAGTCATGTTTACCTATTCGAATCGATTCGGCTGGTCTGAATCGATTCGGCCAGGGCGAATCGATTCGGAAAGCCTGCAGTTTTGAGTTATTTTTCTAAATCAATTTCGACCCTTTTTCTTTAGGCTTAAGACTTAGGAACCTTCTTGTATGAAGTAAAATTAGAGTCCTAGAGTCCTAGATGAGTTAGTTAACTACCCTACATTAGAAATGGTTTATGTGGGGGTTATTCCGGGGGTATACAAATTGATGTTAGGGCATCCTTTTTCTTTAGTTAACTATTATGAGTCTAGGAGTTGTGAGGTCATGTTTGGGAGACTTTAGATGCTCAAGTGAGTTATGATAGTCTTGATGGTTTATAATAACACCACAAAAGAATGTTTGGAGAATAAATTGATAGTTTATTTCTTCATTTAGGTTATAATAATGATATGAGTTACGCTTGGCTCCGGATAAAATGTGATGTATTTATTAAAATGGAAATGGAAATGAAAAATGGAAAGGGTAAATGATAATTTACTTAAACACACCTCTCTAAATGCCATCATAAGGGAAGTTCGCGCGTGAGGTGAAGTCCCCTGGCTAATGAATGAAGGGTGAATATAGTCCTAGGCCATATGAGCATTTATTACATGTTTCTTCTGCGCTAGTGAGGTAATTCCGGGTGTGGTTATGACTACCTCGCAGGCATATGGACGCTTCCCAACGTCTTGCGTTGTAGGTGCCCAGGTTGTCGTGGTTGATAGGCCCTGGAAGATGATGGTCATTTAGGGGCGTGCACACTGGGAAAACCCGTACGGGCGATCTTAGAATCGTTATATGTATATGAATATAACTATTCTTATTCAAATTGGACTTGATTTATGATAAATGCCACAAATAGCATATAATTGTGACTGTGTTTCCTGATAAGGAACGGAACGATGAAATGAATCAGTGAGAATGATGGAAGTTTTTAATTAATGTTAATTATTCATATCCTCTTACATAACTAAATTAAACTTATGATCATTTAATTTGTTTTAGTTTATGCATTGAATTGTAGGTAGATTCTTATTACTATCAATCATCGTTTACTGTTCATAACTCTCATGCTCTTTATTCATCTGGTGATCATATAAAACTGGGACCTGACCCACTCATATTTCTTGTTGTACATTAATCTTATATCCGCTCAGGTGCCTTGCCGCAAGGATGCCCGTTCTGACTTTCCTATTTCGGTATTTTTGGGGAGCCGTGATACTTTGCGGATATTACGGGATATATTGTTAGACGCCTTCATTTTTGTACTCTAGTTACGACCGGGTCATTCATGCGGGCATGTGGCCCAAGCTATTGTATTTGCTTATTGTAATGTATTATGTAATTTACATTAAACTGTTGTATTACATTGTAGTGACTGTTGACCGATAGCATATTCGGTCCCCTTATTGTATACTTGATGCGGATGTAATATAAGTTCTTTTGGGTTTCCACTTTCTTTTTAAATTGGGTTGTTTAAATTCTTTCCTTAACTTATAAAACAAATTTTTTTTGGCAACCCGTTTTTCTGAAATATAGGGTGGTTATCCCGTATACTTATTGTATTTGTTGTGATGCTGAGGATGATCCATCGATGATTCCTATTTTCATTTGATTATCAGGATGGCCACCCCTTATTTTGAGTGAGCGGGTTGTCACAACAGGGTATATGGGTACCCGGGTTAATTAAGGCAACTTTTGTGCAGTTAAGCACGGGTACAGGGTGTATGGGCGCCCTGGTTAATTAAAATGCATAACTGTGTGACTTACAGTTAGAAGTGGGAGAGATATAGCGGGCTTAGAGATGCATGACTAGAGAGTAATATTTTAAGCTTGGAACACTAGGCTTATCTTAATTTCGAGGACGAAATTCCTTCGCAAGGGGGGAAGTATGTAACACCCTGTAATTTTGAGGATTAAATATTTAATTATTTTGGGAGTTATAAAAATATTTAAATTGGAGAAACTTAAATTCATGAAGTGGAGAATTTATTTAAGTGAGACGAATTATTTATAATTGGCGACTTTTAAGTTTAATTGTTCGAAATCTTGTGTGTCGCATTTTGATGTCAAAATTTGGAAATATCAAAAAGTAATTCGAATGACAATTCTGACTGCGCGGTTGAGTCCGGATGGGTCGAGATAGTCAGAAAAGAGTGCCCGGGGGTAGTAATTGGATCTCGGGATATTTTTGGTCATAGTCGGGCCCACACGGGGTGAGTTGGGCCATTTTAATTAGGCCCATATGGCCAAAAACGGGATTAAGGCTTTTTAACCTAAATGGAGAAGTGTTAAATGACAGAAAACACAAATTCTAAGCCTAGGGCTTGAGAGGAAAATTGGGGGAAAGCAAATCAAGAGCCAATTTGGAGATTTTGGAGCCAAATTAAGGGACTACACCAACGGATCAGACTCTATGGACAATTCCAAGCAAGTGGTTAACTGTTGTGATTCCTAAATTGATGATAATCAATTCATATCATAGTGTGTGTATATGAAAATTCGTTTTGGGTGTGTAACCAAAATTAAAATTGGGTTTTTGGAAATTGATATACCTTAATGGGATTAAGGGTGAGATTTATTGTGTTTATGATTCTAGAATGTAGAGGAATGAATCGTATGTTAAAACCAGTAAGAATCAATGGTTAATTGCTATTAATATTAATAAAATTCGTATTGGAGATTTGAAACCCAGATAATACCCAAATCGGGAAAACGTTGGAATTTAGGGAAATTGATGATGAATTAAGGTCTGTAGGATGTTTAGACCCTTTTCTTATATGGAGGATATGTTAATTGTATTTGGGTAAAGGTTTAGATTGAGAATCAAAGATTTAGGGTTCATTCATGGCTGACAGTGGGCTGGAGAGGACGAATACTGGAACGATCGATCGACCAAGGGGGTTAGATTGATCAATGATGCAAAAATGCTGGCAGTGCCGCCAGTTTTAATTACATGGAAATAATTTTTTGAGAAAAATATTTTTGGGCTGATTTTACATGTTGAAAATGGACCAAGTGAGCAAGTCCGGGTATGTTGGCAATTATAGGTAAATATAATTGGAAAATTTGATGGAGATGAATGTGTGGCACATTATGGGCGAATATGTGGAAATGAAATTCTGAGATGTAAAAATGGACCAAGTGAGCGAGTCCGGGTGTGTTGGTTAAGTGATGCCAAAGTATTAAATTAAATTATTGAGAGAATAAATTAATTTGGAGTCGGAACATAGACTCGGGAAATATTAAGTTATGGGCTAAGTAAGCAAGTCCGGGAATAATGGTTGGGTGGCACCAAGTTAATAAATTAATAGGTGTGTTAATTAATTTAATTAGAGTCGGACGATAGACTCGGGGAGGTATTAAATTAATAGGTGTGTTAATTAATTTAATTAGAGTCAGACGATAGACTCGGGGAGGTATTAAGTTAATAGGTGTGTTAATTAATTTAATTAGAGTCGGACGATAGACTCGGGGAGGTATTAAATTAATAGGTGTGTTAATTAATTCAATTAGAGTCGGACGATAGACTCGGGGAGGTATTAAATTAATAGGTGTGTTAATTAATTTAATTAGAGTCAGACGATAGACTCGGGGGGTATTAAATTAATAGGTGTGTTAATTAATTTAATTAGAGTCGGACGATAGACTCGGGGAGGTATTAAATTAATAGGTGTGTTAATTAATTTAATTAGAGTCGGACGATAGACTCGGGGGGTATTAAATTAATAGGTGTGTTAATTAATTTAATTAGAGTCGGACGATAGACTCGGGGAGGTATTAAATTAATAGGTGTGTTAATTAATTTAATTAGAGTCGGACGATAGACTCGAGGAGGTATTAAATTAATAGGTGTGTTAATCAATTTAATTAGAGTCGGACGATAGACTCGGGGAGGTATTAAATTAATTGATGTGTTAATTAATTTAATTAGAGTCGGACGATAGACTCGGGGAGGTATTAAATTAATTGATGTGTTAATTGATTTAATTAGAGTCGGACGATAGACTCGGGGAGGTATTAAATTAAATAGATGTGTTAATTAATTTAATTAAAGTCGTACAATAGACTCGAAAATGTAATAAGTTAATTGAGATGTGAATTAAATATCTTAGAGTCGGACCATTACTTTGTAAAGTATTTATATTAGAGTCGGACCATAGACTCGGGGAAAATATTAATTTAATTGATGTGTGAATTAAATATATTCGAGTCGGACCATAGACTCGGAAAGATGATAAATTATTAAGTGAGTAAATTAATTAAGTGAGTCGGGACAGAGACTCAGGAAGTTTCAGGCTAGTGTTACGGATCTTGAAGTACACGGTAAAGCCGAGGTTTATATTATATATATACGGTGTAGTGATAGTATATATATAGGTGTATATATTGTGTGTGCTATTAAATATCAGTGATTAGATATTTATTTAATTATATACTCTAGTGCTATCAAGGGAGGTTGCGCGATGTGGGTGAATCCCCTAGCTTGAGGAGTAGGGTGAGTATATCCCCAGGTCATAGGGTTCGGTATATGGGTGAGGGGCTTATCTCACTTTCAGGGAAGGAATATGACCGCCTCCACTTCGTTTATATTTTGGGCCAGGTTGGGGAGCGAATCCAACTTGGGTAACTAGGTTTTGTGAGCACACCTAGTGAGATGGCACTTCAGAGGGAATCATCCGGCGAGGGTATACTCGGAGGGATGGATATACGTATGATATATGTGTGGATGTTTTAGTAAAGGTATGTATATAATGGTATTAAATATTATATGCGGGTAATAATACAGTGTGTGATGTATTTACTTTATATAACTTGTGACACAGTTATATGCTATTATTTAAGAAGGAATTAATTAAGTTAATTGGTGAGACAACTTATAATTCATGAATAATTATACTCGGGTTAGAGTAGTATGGAAAAGGAAGGTTATACTAAGACTAATTGGACGGGGTAGTACAACTAGGTGGGGTTAAGTTAACCGTTAGATGTGCACAATAGTGGAGGGGTGAGAATGTCCTCAAGAGAGTGCGACACTAACTTAAATATGAAGCGCATTCATGCATTTTAAATTACTGCAGTTAATTCACTTGCTAAATATTTTCCAAATGTTTTGGGTTCTAACCCTTGCTATAAAACTATTTGCAATACCTTTTAGGTGTCCAGCCACAGGGTCGTCAGGATTGATATTCTATTCCAGGGACAAGGAACTGCGGCATATGTGGATGCTAGTAGGAATTGGGATTAGACGCATCACTCATTCATTCCTAGAGTAGGAACCATTTATCAGTTTCAGTTTTATTTAGGGCTTGTCGCCCAGACTTCTCAGTACAGTTTACAGATGTATTTATTCAGGTGTTGGATGGTTATTTTGGATTTCACTTTGGTGGCCGATGGTTTATTCGGAAAATTATTTAATTAATTATTTCAGTTGAGTTTTATTCAGTTGTGTGAATGGTTTATATTTATTTCCGCATGTACTGTTTTGTTAATTAAAAAGTTAAAATTTGGAACTAGCTTTTGGAATACTAGGTGGTTAGTAATTTTTAAAAAGTTTTCGACAGTGATGCTAAGGATGAACCAATTGGGATTCCTATTTTAATTTGGTATAGGACTGATCACCCGGTATTTTATTAAGCGGGGTGTCACAACGAACAACTCACCCCCATTTATCTCTCTTGATATAACTCTTCATTTCACTGTTTAAGGTAAATCGTCTTCAAGTTCCTTTTCCCTGTTGATTTCCTTTCCTCAACATGTATATCCTACTGGTTATATAATTATATGTGAGTACAAAAGAAAAATCTCTACAAATCCCAATACCCTTGAGGCACCTCCAAATTAATCTATTCAATTTTTTCCACCTTATACAATCTCAAAATATTGAGATGACTCTCTATCCCCACCCCCATGTGTAATGGATATCCTAGTGATTAAACGATAATGATAATATTTTTCTTTTTCTTATTCCCTCCGAGCTCTTCTCGGAGTTATGGTAGTAAATTACTAACTCCAAACCTTATGCGTTCCTTTATTTTTCTTTGTTAAACTTTTGGTTTTGAGCTGATAAAATTATTGTGTTTTCACTTTTCATTCCCCTATTTATTTATTGATTCTTTATTGAAATGCCACAAAACTATGAATTTCGTACTATAATATCATATGTTCTCACTATCCTATATAATTTTCTATAGCTCGCTATTCTGATCCATGCCATGGAGCATAGTAAATTTTTCCTTCTTTTTTTTCTTCCATCTGCTTATTTCCTATAATTTTTTATTTTGACTTTATATTTTTAAAATTCTCTAGGTATAGTAGGTTCACTACCGTCATTTCACAAAAAAATGTGCTTGAATTCTTTAGATGGTCTGAAGTTAAGTTCATTTGTTATATTGAAATTAAATAACTTTTCTGGTGTTTGATTAGAGAGGTAATATAACTTTTCTTAGAGCAAATATAATTGAGAAGAACAATTGGGAGTTACTAATTTTAAATAGTTTATGCTAATAAAAATGTGTTTACAAATCAATTTCTTTCAAAATTAATTATGTTGGAACTATCAACTCACTCCTCACATAGAATTCATACATTCAATTTTTTTTGTGTAGATTGGGGTTGATGAATCTTAGTTATGCTATTATATTATAATTTAGTAATATTCTTAATTTGATATTAATATGAATTTTGAAGTTTACGTAAATTAGTGTTTCTATGTATTTATATATATATATATATATATATGTGTGTGTGTGTGTGTGTGTGTGTGTGTGTGTGTGTGTGTGTAATATCCCCAAGGAGGGAAGTTTGTAATATCCCGTCTCGGTGATTTAATTAAATTATATTCGAATTATATGTTACTGATAATTAAGGAGGAGTTAATTATAAATATGGAGGAATTGTAGGTGAAAAGTTGGAGAAAAATGAAAAGAAAAGAAGTAGGGTCCTTCAAAAGACTAGGTGTGTTGTTCGAAATATTGCGTTCATGTCGTTAGAAGAAGGGCTTCAAATGACATGCTATTGGTTTACAATAGCAGGTTGTTAGAAGGGTCGTTAGAAGCACATTTCGAACGACGTAGATTGAGTCGTTCAAACAACCTATATTAAGCCATTCGAACGACCTTGGTTGAGTTTTTAGATAAGATTTGCCCTGTCCGCTATCACAATTTAGAGAATTGATTTGGTGTGTTGTCGAGCCCAGATCAATTCTGCAAGGGTAAAACGGATTTTTTGGGCTTAATGGGTTTTTTATAAGGTGTTGATTGTGGTTATTTTGGGTTATTATTGTTGGGAGAAGATGGAAGAAGGAGAGATAAAGTTGTTGAGACAGGAAGAGGTGGGTCTTGCATTGTAGCTTAGGAAGAAGAATTTGAATTTCCGCCACAAAGCCACCACTTTCAAGATGTCCTTCTCCAAACTTGAATTTCCACCATGGACAAGGAAGAGCTACGAAATTTGGGAGTTATATTTGGGGCTTTTCTTGGAGAAGATGAAGTGGGTCTTGCATTGTAGCTTAGGAAGAAGAATTTGGTAACCACTTGAGGCCACATTTGAAGGTAGGGGTTGCTCCTCCTACACCAACACACCATTAGAGCCATTAGAGCCATTAGAGGTGGAGAACCTTACTCTTAGTGTACAAATGTTATTTTTACATTGTAGTCTTATGTTTAGGCTATTAGAATAGGGTGCAATTAGTTAGATGGTATATTTGTTGTGTAGAAGACAATAAATATTTTTCTGGAATAAAAATGTTGAAAAAATATTATTTTCTTAAAAATAAAGAATGGATAATTATTTCAAGGTTTTGAAATAATGAAAGTTGATATTTTATGAAAATGGTGTATTTTCTAGTAATTTTGATGAAAAACGTTTTATGAAATAAGATGTTTGCAAATAGTGTGATTTTGTTGGAAAATGATATTTTGTTGAAATCAAAGAATAAGTAAATAATTCAAGGTTTGGAATATTGAAAGATGGTATTTTTATGAAATGGCATTTTTAGAAATATTAGTGTTAAACATTTTATGAAATAAAATGTTTGGAGATAATGTCATATTTGGATAAACGTTGGTGAATTAATGTTTCTTACAAAAATGATAATTTTATAAAAATGGACATTTATTGTGATTGAAGAAATAAAAATGTCTCTTGTGCCTTAAAAATGTAATTTTGTAAGTATAGTGATTTTCCATGAAGATAAATATGTTTAAACTACATAATAGGATTTTTAGGTTTAAAATTTTATTTTCTCATGTAAATAAACTTGTATTTTTATATTAAATGTATGAACAAGTGTAAAGAAGGTTTTGTTTAGTTTAAACATAAAATAGAATAATTGAAAAATTAGTCTCTAAAGTGTGTGAAATTGAGACTAAAGAGTATGATGCACATGAAATTAAAAGACTATTTATTGAATAAAAGAAAATGGATAAATTTCTCATAAAAGTAGTCTTAAGTGTGAATGTATTTATTGAATGAAGAAAGTAAAGTAATGTATATCTTGGGAAATGTTGATAAAAAGTATTAGTTAAGTGTTAATGGGTAAACATGGAATGGTTAGTGAGTATAACTTACTAAGGTTGTGAAATATTAACACTTATGGAATAAAAAGGGAATTGAAGGTGTAAAAGTGTTTCCATTCAAGTAAAAAATATTACTCCAAGTATAAAATGTGTTAAAGGGTTAAAAACACTTAAGAAGTTGGTATGGATAACTTAATAGTGTTTTGGGGTGGAATTAACACTTGTGAAATGGAGTAAAAGGTGATTTTGAAAACAAATGGGTAAAATGATAATTTTAGTTAAGGTGGAACATTTTTATGAAATAAAAATGTTGGAAAGGGTGTTACTCAAAGTGGTCTTAAACGGATATGATTTTTGGAATAAAAATCAAGGTTAAAGTATAAAGGACATGAAATGATAAATTTTCAAAGTGTAACACAAATTGGGGCGGTAAAGTCCTGGGTTTTGGCTTCAGTCGGGTAATAAGGATAAGTGTATTAATGTTGACATTTGTAAAATATTAAAACACTTTAAAAGGAACTCAGATGACACCGGGATAAAGCAAGAAGGGCCCGGAGTCCTTGGGTAAAAAGCCCTAAATCACTGGTCAGAGCATATGGTGTGCATAGCCGGCGGTGTGGAGCCCCTAGAAGTATGCGATATAGGAAGATTTCGAGAAAAGGTAAAGAAAATATGGAACATATCAAGAAATGGGTTGTATGGTAAAATGTGTTAATACAACCTAACTTGAATGTATGTAATAAATGTTCCTGTAAAGGTAAAATGGACTAGTTAACGCGTAAATCTATTAATGTCCAAACATGGAATGAAAAAGGGTTAAAGGAAGTAAATAAATAAGTGGTTAAGCAACACAAATGGTTAAACCCATATTTAACACGAGAGTGAGTTGTCAAATGAATTTTCAAAGATTAAACAAGTATTTCCTAACATGGTGATTGCGTGTGTTGAAATTGTGATTTTTAACAAAAATAATAAAGTGTATTGAAATGAATGAAATGGTTAAATTATGGTAAAGGGATTGGTTCAAATAAATCAAGTGTAATGGTTTCAAGTATTGAACCGGGTGTGTTAAATAAAGTGAGAAATGCTAAGTGTGAATAAAGGAAGTCTTTAATAGATTAAAATAAATTAATTTGGATAAGTAAGATTTTTCAAAAGTAAACGATTAATGGATTGGCATGTGTATTTACCAAAGTTATATGCATGTAGATATATACATATTTTCGCACGCATGTGGTTGTAGCGTGTGAGTATTACTTTCTGCCATATGTTTCTATACTGCTTGTATAAATTCCACTGGGTATAAGCTCACATCTCCACTTTGTTACGGCAGGCTGGGAGAGATTTGGTATTTTAAGGGCGTTTTATAGGTTAGTATATTTTATGTATATTTACGGTAGTGGCTCTGTTTACTTGTACTTTGGGGTATTCCCTATGGGTCATTCATGTAGTTTATCTTGAAAATGGAGTCGCATGCTAAACAAATGATACGTTAGTTGAAATAAAACTGGGAAACAATATTATATAGGGTTTTTTCATTGCATTTCACACCTAACGCTAGGGCCAGACCGAGTTGACTACGGGTAATCCATAAATCGAGGTTGGGGCATTACAAATGGTATTAGAGCTCTAGTTTCAAAGTTCCTTTCGGGTGTGACGTGGTGAGGTCGGTATTGGATCTTTCAACATCGTTGTGGTTCGGGTCGATCATGCTAGTTTGATGATGGTTTTGTTTGTGTCCTCGATAGTAGAGTCTAAGAGGTTAACACGACAAGTTAGATTAGTGCCAAGTGGCACACGATTAGATTGATGGTTATTAATCGCTTTTGCATTTATGATTAGATTGTAGTAATTTACGGGGGTCCATGAAAGCCTATAGTGGTGACACTGTAGTTGTTAGTGTGAGGTGCTTAAGTTAAAAATTTGGTGACATATGATCAATTGGGATGTCGATAGAATGATATGTCGCCCAATGGTCAAGTAACATGAGTTGCATATAGTCAACGGTAGAGGTTGATGGTTAGGGTGCCTCGTTTAGGCACTAATAATTAGTGATTGAAAAGAGGCATATATAATCCTTTGGTACGACTCTTATGGGTACTTAACGCCAGTGATGCAATTAGGAAAATTTGATCCTTGGGGTAGTATCAAAATTGATGGCATTTCGGTGAACACGTGCAGTTGCATAGGATAATGGTGGCAACACCGTAATCTTTATGTGATAGGTGTCTTAAGATGACTTTGGTGGTGAGAGCAACCCTGTAATGGCAACAATGAGTAGTATTAGCTACGACCTAATGGTAAAAGTTGTGTATCCCATGTATAGAGACTAAATAACTGAATAACATTCACAAGTATCGATTTTTATGGTGAAGACGTATTAGCCCCTTTAGTTGAGGACTTAGGTTGGGTGTACCTTGGTTATGATATGATATTGGGGAATAGGATCTCGTGCAGCGTCTGTGGTGAGGGTCTTGATGTTTATAGGCAATACCCGACACCCGTATCCTACCAAGACTTATATAGTCGTGTTAACTCGTAGGTTGTCACTTGTTATGGTATTAACATAGTAAGGAAATTTAGTTTCCATAGTTAAACATTCATTTGAGGATTGGGTCAGGCAAACATTGAGGTTTATAGGCTGCAGGCGATGTCCTCTATCATGCCATGACCCGTAGTAGCACTAATTATAGTTTATACATGACTTATAGTTACTTACATTTGAAAGAAAGGTGAGAATAGTATCTTAGTGTTGAATCTCATTTTAGCGATTGAGGTAATGGCTAGGTGCTAGGAAATTCTAGTGTATGGGTAGTTCATAGGCGTGCTGAGGTGCCTATATGACAAATTATGTGTGGAATCATTGCGGATAAATATCGAATGTTGTGATGCCTTGAGATTCTTGAGCATTATGGATAGAAGCTCGTGGAATAGTGTCTATCAAAAGGTTTGAAGACTGCACCTAAGATGATAAAGATGTAGATGATGAAATCTTGTCAAATTTGGGGTTTTCAAAGGAAATGTTTTTGGTGTTCTTAGGCGAACAATTAAGTTCGATAAGAAGAGGAAGTAGAATTATAGTAATAACCGAGTTGAGGGCCCATATTAATAGTCTCATAGTACACGTGCCGAGTTTGGTTTCCAATCGTCACATATGGATGGTGTAATGCCTAAGGTATGATGATAGTCATATTATTTTTGAGTGATGACTCTATGTGGATATTTGAAAATGTAAGTTAAGGCAGGGTAACATCGAGACATGCTTGTTATATCGGGGTGTCGACAACGTATGCTGGAGTAGACTTAGCAATGTAAGGATTAGAAATTGGCTTGTCTTGCCAAATTGGTACGGGTTAGAAGATGTAGCCCGGTGTGATGTTAATTAATCTTAGGGTACTAATGATGGCGGGTGTGGTCGTCCCGAAGATTCCACATGAATTTTGTGTCGGTAAAAATCGATGGTGAGTTTGGCGATAACCTAGGTGAGTGCCTCGTTTGAACCGAGTAGTGTCCATGGAAGTTTGGGACGTTGGTCATGATATATAAGGCAAATAATAGCCTATGTGTAATAGGTTGGGGACGTCTTCACTAGTTATTGGATAAAGTCAATGTAGACAAGGCGTGAGGTATACGTCAATCAGAATGATTCAATTATGGGGCCTTGCTTCCAAGGAGGGAAGTCGGGCATTGACTTCCTAAAGGACTACCAATTCGTAATTGCGCTCGTATATGAGAATGAACTGCTGCGATTCGATTCGTCATGGATAGTGACCCAGGCCAGGGTATATGGCTAGAAGTAATACTCAGTAAGAGCTTTGAGAGTGAATGGTATAACTTCTAGTATACGGTATAGGTTCACTTCCATAAGTCAAGATCAATTACCTATGGGTGAAATTCCTTGGGACGGTTGCTTGTCCCTCTGACTCAAGTGTAGTCTTAGTAATCGGGATTCAGTACTCTCACCTGTGTGGTGACTCAGATTGGTACCATACCATGATACGGGACGGTTGAGCTTGAGAGAGTACGATGGGATGGGTTTAGTCAAAGCAGCTTGGTGATGGGGTGCGCTCATCTGAGGTGTTCTTGCTATTGCATAAAATTTTGCATACGGGTGGCGACACTTTCAGATGCTCGATTTTTTTATAGTATCAATATCCTTTTAAACTAGTGGACTCTCAACTGGCCGACTCGAAAGTCAGTGGCTCGAGTTTGAAAAGCGGGATGATGGTTTGAGGATATAACATAGTGCTGTAAATCGAGGAAAAACTTAGCATACGATATTGCTTTGCCACGCTGGGTGGATTAGGGTGGGACTTTGGTGAGTACTCAAGGATAAGACACTTAAGGTGGTGTAAGGTCCATCTGAGTGATGCAGCGGAAGGTATAAACTGGGGGTTACAGTAATAATTTGACTATTCGTCCTTAGAATGAGAAAATGGCATGGTATGGTTACCGGCAAATTCATGCGAGTTATAGAGTTAGGATAACCTGGAAATTTGTGGAACACAAGATGTACAGTCCTAAGCTAGATATTGATTATGGTAATATATACGACGAATGGTTGTACCAAGATTTTCTCTGGGTGAGCGTTGACCGTTAGAAAGGGTTCACCCGTAGAGATGTCAGTATTCCTTAGGTACTAGCATAAATAGTGCTACGAATGGTT
This sequence comes from Sambucus nigra, assembly GCA_949130495.1. Taxonomy (NCBI): domain Eukaryota; kingdom Viridiplantae; phylum Streptophyta; class Magnoliopsida; order Dipsacales; family Adoxaceae; genus Sambucus; species Sambucus nigra. The sequence goes on along the minus strand of OX422224.1, from coordinate 142,886,057 downwards.
TGGACTTGATCATAAGGAAAGTAGAGACTCAAAATTGATTGTGTAATGGCGTGGTTAACGGGATAGTGAGGGTCGAACGTGTTGTCTATTTGGTGACCATAGTGTTGTGGATTTCAATGATTTTGCCTTGGAAAATTTTATGACTTAGAATGGAAGTTGGTGGCCACCATGAGTTTGAGGATTAATGGAACGAGAATTTTGGGGAAAAAATTCCCCAAGGAGGGAAGTTTGTAATATCCCGTCTCAGTGATTTAATTAAATTATATTCGAATTATATGTTAATGATAATTAAGGAGGACATAATTATAATTGTGGAGGAATTGTGGGTGAAAAGTTGGAGAAAAATGAAAAGAAAAGAAATAGTGTCCTTCAAACGATAAGGGATGTCGTTCGAACGACTGTGTTTAGGTCGTCAAAAGATTCGTTAGAAGTAGGGCTTCTAACAACATGCTACTGGTTTACAATAGCAGATTGTTAGAAGGGTCATTAGAAAGACATTCCGAACGACGTAGCTTGAGTCGTTCAAACGACCTATGTTAAGTCGTTCGAACGACCTTGGTCGAGTTTTTAGATCAGATTGCCCCTGTGCGCTGTCACAATTTGGAGCGTTAATTTGGTATGCTGTCGAGCCTAGATCAGTTCTGCAAGGGTAAAATGAGATTTTTGGGCTTAAGGGTGTTTTATAAGGTGTTGTTTGGGGTGGGTTATTTTGGGTTATAATTGTTGGGAGAAGATGGAAGAAGGAGATAAAGAAATAGGTGGGTGGTCTTCCACCACCACCCACCACCAAACCACCACTCCTCCACCATAAACCACCACAAAACCACCACTTTCAAGATGTGATTCTCCACATTCGGACCCAAAAACACCCATTTACACCATGGACAAGGAAGAGCTATGAAAGTTGGGAGTTATATTTGGGGGTTTTCTTGGAGAAGATGAAGCGGGTCATGTATTGGAGCTTAGGAGGAAGCATTTGGTAACCCCTTGAGGCCACCTTTGAAGGTGGGGGTTTCTCCTCCTACACCAACTCCACCATTAGAGCCATTAGAGGTGAGTAACCTTTAACTTAGTGTAAAAATATTATTTTTGCATTGTAGTCTTATGTTTAGGCTATTTGAGTAGGGTGTAATTAGTTAGATGGTATATTTATTGGGTAGAAGACAATAAATGTTTTTATGGAATAAAAATGTTGAAAAAATGTTATTTTCTTAAAAATAAAGAATGGATAATTATTTCAAGGTTTTGAAATAATGAAAGTTGATATTTTACAAAAATGGTGTATTTTCTAGTAATTTTGATGAAAAATATTTTATGAAGTAAGATATTTGCAAATAGTGTGATTTTGTTGGAAAATGATTTTTTGTTGAATAAGTAAATATTTCAAGGTTTGGAATATTACAAAATGGTATTTTATGAAAGTGGCATTTCTAAAAATATTAGTGTTAAACATTTTATGAAATAAAATATTTGGAGATAATGTCATATTTGGATAAATATTGGTGAATTAATGTTTCTTACAAAAATGATGATGTTATGAAAAATGGACATTTGTTGTGATTGAAGAAATAAAAATGCTCCTTGTTCCTTAAAGATGTAACTTTACAAGTATAGTGATTTTCCATGGAGATAAATATTTTTAAATATATAGTAGGATTTTTGGGTTTAAAAATCCATCTTTTCATGTAAATAAACTTGTAGTATTTTGATATTAACTGTATAAACAAGTCTAGAGAAGGTTTTATTGAGTTTAAATATAAAATAGAATTGGAAAATTGGTCTTGAAGGTGTGTGAAATTAAGACTAAAGGGTTTGATGAACTTGAAATTAAAAGACTACATATTGAATAAAACGAAAGGGGAAAATTTTCTATAAAAGTAGTCTTAAGTGTGAGTGTATTTCTTGAATGAAGAAAGTAAAGTAATGTATGTCTTGGAAAATATTAATAAAAAGTATTAGTTAAGTGTTAATGGGTAAATATGGAATGATTAGTTAGTGTAACTTACTAAGGTTGTGAAATATGAACACTTATGGAATTAAAAGGGAATTAAAAGTGTAAACGTATTTCCAATTAAGTAAAAGATATTACTCCAAGTATAAAATGTTTTAAAGGGTTAAAAACACTTAAGAAGTTGGTATGAATAACTTAATAGTGTTTTTGGGTGAAATTAACACTTATGAAATGGAGTAACAGGTGATTTTGAAAACAAATGGGTAAAATGATAATTTTACTTAAAGTGGAACATTTTTATGAAATAAAAATGTTGGAAAGGGTATTACACAAAGTGGTCCTACACGAATATGATTTTTGGAATAAAAATCAAGGTTAAAGTATAAAGGACATGAAAAGATAAATTTATAAAGTGTAACACAAATTGGGGCGGTAAAGTCCCGAGTTTTGGCTTCGACCGAGTAATAAGGATAAGTGTAATAATGTGGATATTTGTAAAGTATTAAAACACATTAAAATAAACTCGAATGACACCGGGATAAAGTAAGAAGGGCTTGGAGCCCTCGGGTTAAAAGTCCTAAATCACTGGCCAGATCATATGGTGCTCATAGCCAACGGTGTGGAGCCCGTGAAAGTATTAGGTATAGGAAGATTCTGAGAAAAGATAAAGGAAATAGGGAACATATCAAGAAATGAGTTGTGTGGTAAAATGTGTTAATACAACGTAACTTGAATGAATATAATAAATATCCTAATAAAGGTGAAATGGACAAGTAAACATGTAAATCTATTAATGTCCAAACAAGGAATGAGAAAGGGTTAAAGGAAGTAAATAAATGGGTGGTTAAGCAACCCTAATGGTTAAACCCATATTTAACACGAGAGTGTGTTGTAAAATGGATTTTCAAAGATTAAATAAGTATTTACTACCGCGGTGATTGCGTGTGTTGAAATGGTTTTTTTTCAACAAAAATACTAAAGTGTATTGAAATGAATGAAAGGGTTAAATTCCAGTAAAGGAATGGGTTCAAGTAAATCACATGGAATGGTTTCAAGTGTTCAACCGGGTCTATTAAATAAAGTGAGAAATGCTAAGTGTGAATAAAGGAACTCTTTACTAAATTAAGGTAAATTAATCTGGATAAGTAAGATTTTTCAAAAGTAAATGATAAATGCATTGGCATGTGTATTTACCAAAGGTATACGTATATGAATATATACACATTTTCGCATGCATGTGGTTGTAGCGTGTGAGTATTCATTTCTGCCGTTCACTTCTATATTACTTGTATAAATCCCGCTGGGCATAAGCTCACACCCTTACTTTGTTACGGCAGGTTGAGATCGGTTTCGTATTTTGAGGGCATTTTACAGGTAAGTACATGTTATTTATGCTTACGATAGTAGCTCTGTTTACTTGGACTTCGGGGTGTTCCATATGGTTCCCTCAAATAGTTTATCTTGAAAATGAAATCGCATGCTAAACAAGTGAAACGTTAGTTGAAATAAAACTGAACAGCATTATATAGGGTTGTTTCATTGCACTTCACATCTAACACTCAACCGAACTAGGTTGACTACGGCTAGTCCATAAATTCGGATCGGGGCATTACAATATATATATATATATATATATATATATATATATATATATATATATATATATATATATATTAAGTTAATAAAAAGAAGAGGCTAACCAACATTACTTTAAATCATAAAATTATACAATCTATTAGTATAAATCAAGTTTCTAAAAAATGCGGGGCGTGATCGAGGCGTGGACGCCAAGCCTTAAGCCTTAGAAGCCTAGGTGGGCCTTAGGGGTAAAAAGGCGTGAAAATTCGTTTAGGCCTTCTTAATATATTTTAATATTTTTTAATCATAACAAGGCTATTAAAATACTAAAGTTGTACATATCATAAAAATATGTCTGAATATTTGCAAATTAAAATACTATTTGATTATTATGGATAAGATAATGGTCCGGTTTGTAAAAAATTCTTTAAAAGACGATATCGCTTCACTAAAGCATTGTTGTTTTTAAAAAAAGTGCGCCTTAAGGGTTTTACCAAGAATAAGGCGTAAAAATCTTGAGGCGGGGCGTTTCTCCCAAGCCTCAAGCCTAAGCGGGTTTTTTAGAATATTGATATATATATATATATATATATATATATATATATATATATATATATATATATATATATATATATATATATATATATATATATATATATATAAACTTGTTTCAGAACCCCTTCCTATTGCCTTACCAGCACCGAACTAATAGCTAATTCGGACACTGTGAGATATAGGTAGAGTTTTTTGCTGACAACTGGTCGTGATAAGAGAGGTGGGGAGTCCATGTAACGCTTCAGTTCTACGAACGCATTTTCTCATTCTTCATTCCATTCGAATGACTTTCTCAACACCTTAAAGAAAGGCAAGCACTTATTAGTGGCTATAGAGATGAACCTTTTCAGTGCAGCCACTCACCATGTTAGCCTTTGCACATCCTTTTTCGTCGTGGGAGACTTCATGTTAAGCAGATCTTAGATCTTGTCCGGGTTGGCTTCAATATCGTGCTAGTTGATGATAAAGCCTAGGAACATGGCCTCCTTTACTCTGAACACGCATTTGGCGGGATTGAGCTTCATATGGTACTTCTCCAATTTGTTGAAGGTTTGATCGAGGTCTTTGATGTGGTCAACGGATGCCTTTCTCTTAGTCAGCATGTCGTCCACGTAAACTCCATGTTAACCCCAATTTGGTCTTTGAAAACTTTATTCACCAGTCTCTGGTATGGGGCTCCTACATTTTTAAGACCAAACGACATAACATTATAAGAGTAGGTACCTCGGTGGGTTATGAAGGAAGTTTTTCTCGATCGAAGGGCTTTATTCTGATTTGGTTGTAACCAGAGTAAGAGTCCATAAATCTTAGGAGTCCGTGACACGTAGTAGAGTCGACCAACTGGTTAATCCGTGGTAGCGGGAAGTAATCTTTTAGGAAGACCTTGTTCAGGTCAGTAAAATCGACGCACATCCTCTATTTATCATACTTCTTGCGTACCGTGACCACGTTAGCCAACCACTCTGGGTACCATACTTTTTCGATGAAGTTGGCTTTATGCAGTTTAAGGACTTCTTCCTGAATGACGAGGTTCTTATCAGCATAAAAAAACCCTTCATTTCTACTTGACTTGCTTGGCCCCTTCCATCACATTCAATTCGCGGCACATAAAGTCAGGATCTATTCGAGGCATGTCTTCGTGGCTCCACGCGAACACATTATTGCATTGTTGTAGGAAGTTTATGAGTTCTAGATTCAAAAGCAGATCTAAAGATAACCTGATTTGAATTGTTCGTTCTGGATGATCAGCGTCAAATGGGACTGTTTCAATCTCTACAGCGGGTTGCCCATTGATAATTTTTTCTTTATCTCGGGGATCGATAGTCTCGATGTGATAGGTGGTCATTTTGACACCTCGTCAAATTAAATACCCCTTTATTAAATTAATACCGAATATCAAGTTGGTTTAGTCTTAGTATCACTGTCGAAAACATTAAATTAATTACTAGCCACCTAATATTTAAAAAGTGAGATGTAAAATTTTATTAATTAAATCAACTTACAACCAAGTAATGAATAACCAACCATTCAACATACCCATAAAAAATCTCATATGAATAACCAATGTAATGAAACAAACTGAGTCTGAAGTAAACACTCTAGTAATAGTCCCAAAGTAAAAACATAATCCCAATTCAAAATCTGAATAAATAAAACCAACATCTGATATAAATGAAAGTCTAAAACTGCTATCTCTGAATAAGAATGGGAAACATGCCCCAACTGATATGAATGACTCCGAATGAAGCAAAGATAGATGCAGAGGAGTCTAATACCGAGATCCTGTAACTTTCACAGCAGCTACAACATAATGGAACTCCTATGCTTGGCGTCCCTGTGGCTGGGCACCTAAAAGGTTTTTACAAAAACAAAATAGATTTGGAAGCAAACAGGTCAGAGCCCGAGATTATTTTTTTTAAAAATAGCAAGTGTTTAATTGCATTAAACAGTAAATATTATATACATGTTAGTTACGTGCTCTCACTTGAGATTCTCACCCCTCAACTATTGTGCACGCCTAACATATATCCCTAATCCATCCTAGTTATGCTACTAACTAACTAGGCTGCAACCAATATTTGATTATAGGGATTACTACATTGAACCACTCGTATTACTCAATTTAGACATGCTTACATTACAAATATTCGTTATTTGAATTTATTATCTCATGTATTATTTAAGTTCCCACATCTTTAAGTCATTTAATTATCTTAGCCATTCTTATCTACTAAGCAATAGTGAATAATCACAAGTATATATTTATATCACTCACAGTACATATATACATATGGCACCCCCTAGGTTGAGCGGCGGTGCATGCATACTCTGCTATCGAATCCTGATACATCACGTACATAAGGATCATGGGTTCCGAATCACTCAGGAATCGTATCAATACAAATCACACATATTGGATGCGATAATAGTTCATATACCCAGGGGCCACACACATACTGATGCTCCTATGGTCAGCTGACTTATCAACTCACAAATAAGTCTTCACAGTCCTATGTTCTTGAGGTACCAAATATAAATCCCCCCGAAGGTACACAAGATAAGATTGTCCACTTCCTACAACCTCCCATGATAGCAAGTATGGTAGGTATGTCATACAAATAATAATCCATATATTAGGTAATCACAGAACCTAAATATTCATCATTTCAATATAGGTATAATCATGTCCTATATTATAAGTCTCATACGTAGTATAGTTTCAGCCTGATTATTTTACGTAATATGTTTAGCGCGACAACTCTCGTCGTATGAATCTGAGTACTTAAACCTATACCGAAAGGTTACTAAGTCTCCCATTTCTCTCTAAGGTTAATTCATTAATTCAAAGTCCCCCTACTACTGTCTTTAAGATCAAGTTTTTTGCTTAACCGAATTAAACTCAAGTTTCCCAAATTTCCAACCGTAACACTCTCGTCGGCCACTCGTAAGTTTATCATTTAATCCTAAATCAAACTAATATTTTTCGGGCTTCAAATATACCCCAACTGACCTCCCCTAAGCCCCAATATATTCAAATAGTCCACACCAATAATTCTCAAATAGTCCACACAAATTCAGGAGGAGTCGATCGATCAAAGGAAAGGGTCGATCGATCGATCCAGTCGATCAATCGATCCATCAGATATTGGCCTACTGTTTCTGCATATTTAAGCCTACGGATTTCATCATTTTTAACCTTCAAATCCTCTATTAAAATGTCCCAAACTCCCAAATAAATATACCAAACGTTATACCAATATAAACTCATAATTTGTAACATCTTAGAATTATCAAATCATTATGGGTTGTCAATTTCTTGGATCAAATCATGTATAATTCATAAAAACCTATTTCTTCTATTCCTACAAGAATCATCATATATCTCAACATAAATTTGTAATTCTCTACACATGGATCATGATTTCGTGTCTACTATTTTTCCAGAAGTTATTCTACATGCAAAACCTACTAAGATTAAGGTTTAAATCTCTAAATCCATCAATTTATCATTTTCAAGGTTTTTCTCCAATTCTAAACTATCATGGATAATATAGACACTGAATTATTGCAAGTTAAATGACTTTCCTCGAATTAGAGGTTCTGATCCTTTGGAGAAGATGGTAGGGTGGTGGTGTTCTTTCTTCGCTCACAACTCCGGCGATGATGGTGGTGCAGGGTGGTTGTTTGGCCCTAACAACCCTTGGAAAACCCTTCCTTTCTCTCTACTTATCTATCTCAAGTTTGTATCATCCAATGAACCTAATTACCCTAAAATTTGGATGATATAATAGTTCAAAATTTCGTAAGTCACTATTCATCAATTAATAAAATGACTAAAATACCCTCCCGGGTAGCCGATTTGGCCTAAAACTACCCCGGGTACCAAACTAAACCTCCGAGTTGACTTTTCTGACTATTTCGATACTTTCAGACACATCGGTGCACTCAAAATGACCATAAGTATAACATAACAACAATTTAATTTATAATCTATTAAATTAGTCCCGACACGATTGGCATACACGTCCCAACTTAATTTCAAAAATTACGATATTTTCTACTCGTGATAAGTTCAATACTTCCGTAATCATATATAACAATACTCGCTCAGTAATATTCAACAAAATGATCATACTCAAATACTAACTCTCGTCTTGCTAGTATTTAAATCCAGATTAATTACCAATTAATTTCCCATTTGAATTCAATTAATCCCATGATTAAAATCAGTAAAAATATGGGGTATTACATACTCCCCCCTAATAATGGATTTTTGTCCTGAAATTAGGAAATAAAGGTGTATCTGGTAAAAATAACTCTGGATATTTGTTGCGCATCTCATCCTCGCGCTCCCAGGTATACTCTTCAGCATTATGATATCGCCACTAAACACGTACTAGAGGTACTACTTTAGATCTTAATTTCCTCTTACTACGGTCGAGTATATCAATCGGCCCCTCCTTGTAGGAACTACCGGGCTGTAGATCAATCTCTTCCAAAGAAATGTGAGTATGGGCCAACTCATCCCGAAGATATCTTCTCAATGAAGAAATATGGAACACGTCATGGACCATATGCAAGTACTCCGGCAACCTAAGTCTATAAGCAACTGGCCCAATCCGCTCGATGATAGAGAATGGCCCCACATATCTCGGTGATAATTTTACGTTCTTACCAAAATGCATTACCCCTTCATAGGAGATACTCTCAAAAACACCTGGTCTCCGAAATTGAACTCACGGAAGAACCTCTTAGCATCATCGTAGCACTTCTGTCGATCCTGAGCAACCCGAATACGACTCCGAATCATCTCTATCCTGGTCGAAGTATCCTGGATCACCTTCGACCCAAGTAGTTTGTTATACCCCACCTCTAACCAACACGCTATAGAATGACAAGTTCTACCGTATAATGCCTCGAATGGATCCATGTCAATAGTAAACTAGTAAGAGTTATTATAGGCAAAATCCACTAGTGGAAGATACTGCTCCCATCCCCTGCTAAAATCTAGGATACACATACGTAACATATCCTCTAACATATGATTCATTCGATCTGTCTGCCCATCAGTCTTTGGGTGATATACCGAGCTTCAACGTAATTCCGTACCCATAGCTTCCTAGAAACTCTCCTAAAATCTGGACACAAAAGTCTTGTCCCGATCGGACACTATAGCAAGAGGCACCCTGTGAAGTCTCACTATCTTCGCAATGAAGATCTGAGCATACTGCCCCGTAGTATAATCGGTCCGAACTGGCAAAAAATGAACTACCTTGGTCAAACGATCCATAATCACCCATATCGAATCGTGACCTCACTGAGATGTAGCCAACCTTGTGACGAAATCCATGGAAATGCTCTCCCATTTCCACATAGGGATCTCCAATGGCTGTAGGAGCCCTGGAGGTCTATGGTGGTCCACTTTTACCAGTTGAAAAGTGTCACATTTTGAAAAAAACTCGGTAATATCCTTCTTCATTCCACTCCACCAGTACTGTCACCTCATATCCTGGTACATCTTATCCCCACCGGGATATACCGCAATATGTGAATTGTGAGACTTTGTCATCACCTCGTGTCACAAGTCCTCCCCCTCACGAACAACCTATCTCCCATTGGAGCTCAACCCTCCATCCTAAACAATAATGTAAGACTCGCCCCCCCGTGCTAGAAGTTGTATGATCCGATCCTGGCAGAACGAATCTGATGCCTGAGCCTATACCACCTTTATAATAATCTGAGGCGTAACTGTCATAAAAAACATAAACGATCGGGCCACTGCATCTTGGTGTCCCAACTCCTTCCATTTCACTTTCCACACCGTGGCCACCTCACTTACTAACCCACGGCTCAACGCGTCTGCTACCACGTTAGCTTTCCCCGGGTAATTGGATATCGAACTAATAATCCCTTACGAATTCAAGCCACCTGCACTGACGCATATTCAACTCCTTCTGAGTGAAGAGGTACTATAGTGACTTGTGATCTTTGAATAAACAAAATTTCTCCCCCAAGAGATAATGTCTCCAAATCCGAAGTGCAAACACGACTGCCGCTAACTCCAAGTGGTGGGTTGGGTAATTCCTCTCATGAGGCTTAAGCTTTCGAAATCATAAGCTATAGCCTGATCCTCTTGCTGAAGCATACCCCCGAGTCCCTATAACTATGCATCGGTATAAAATAAATACTCCACTCCCGATTTGGGCAGTGCTAGGATGGGTGATGACGTCAACTTGTCCTTCAACTCATCAAAGGCTAACTAACAAGCGTCATCCGAGATGAATGCTACCCTTTTGCGAGTCAAGCGTGTCAACGGACTCTCTATCTTCAAAAATCCCCGAATAAATTTCTTGTAGTATCCTACTAGGCCCAAAAAACTACGTATCTCTGTAGGTGTCATGGGCCGCCCCCACTCCCTCACCCCTGACACTTTCCCTGGATCCATGGATATCCCTCTATTAGATACAATGTGTCCCAAAAACTGGACCTCCTTCAGCTAAAACCCACACTTCTCATATTTGGCATACAATTCATGCTTGTACAGTGTCTGGAACACCTGTTGCAAATGCTAGGCATTCTCCTCCTCAGTCTGTGAATATATCAGAATGTCATCTATGAAGACAATGACAAACTGATTAAGGAACTCTCTGAACACCCTATTTATCAAGTCCATGAATACGGCTGGTGTGTTGGTTAGCCCAAATGGCACAACCCTGAACTCATAGGATCCATATCTCGTCAAGAATGCAGTATTAGACATGTCCTTCTCCCTGATACGTAATTAATGGTATCCCGATCTCAACTCTATCTTCGAGAAGAAGGCAGCTCCTCTCAACTGATCGAACAAGTCTTTGATTCGGGGCAACGGATACTTATTCCATATCGTAATGACCTATCATAAGAGGTATTTAAACCTCAATTATTTAGGGCACCCATACACCTTATATTCCTCATGTCCCTATACTAATATTTGATTTTAGCATACTTCCCTTGTACTAATCGCAACTATATTGTCCTTATGTGTTACACCAATTTATTCACGATGTAAAACATTCTAAAACGCTTATTACGTCGTATTATACAGATCTAATCATCGTGAATTAAACTTAAGGTTATCATTTCCTTTACGGATGACAACCAGGGTACCAAACCCGTGTACTAAAGGCCAAACACTCCCAGCTCCTGATGGTCGCTAGGTTTCATGCGTGGAATGTCTTGCAAAGCGAAATATAAACAAGGAACCCCCTGATACACTACTAACTAACATTGTCGGTCAACGAGCTTTATGGCCCCCCAGTATCTGACTTGTACCCCGCATTCCTTCTTCTTGCTATAAAATTAACTCATCTACTCTCATGTTACGAGGGGCGACATTCCACACATTACTCTTACTAACTGGCGTTAGACTCTTAAATTTATCACGAGATAATCTTTATGCTCATAAATATTTCATCCTATTTTGAATTAATTTAGTAAACATCCCTACCCACAGGGATTAGATATAATCATACGATATACTCCAAGAAGTCTCTATAAGATACACTACATATATATATATATACCTATACTTGTGGCTCCGCCTTCTAACAAGTGACACTTAGCACAATAAATTTCTATCCTTGACTAACGAACTCAAAAAATATCACTATAACGGTCTATTATCACTCAAACCATTATCATCCAGTTCAAAAATTAGGATAATAATACGTTCTACGCTCATGTTTCTCAAAGTAGTATAAATAAACTGTAACGCATCTAAATTATTCGAGATTCTCCTTTTATCTTAAAGGACACTATAAATAATAAATTATCGTACCTCCAAACGCGGGTGGTAGTTGTGGTATCAGTGGCATAATCGCATATTGGGCATTATAGACACATCCATAGTGTACTTACTTATGCGACTGTGGAGTCTATGTCGTTGGGATAATTATCCCTGCTTCCCCATATTGGGTATTCTGTGGTTCCGGGCGGGCACCCTTGCGGCTGTTGCGAGGTCCTGCCCTTCTTAGGGCAATTTCGATGGGAGTGGCCCCGATCTCCACATATAATACACTTACCAACAAATTATCCTCTTTGCTGTCCTCTAGCTCATTGTGAGCAATTTTGGCATTTGTGGCCATTTCTTCCACACTTAAAACACCTTTTTGTTTTGAGATCTCCTCATTCTTGGCCACGGTGGCCCGACGGATTTGGTTCTAGATCTCATCTCCTTCGTCCCCATGGTCCTAACGTCCCTGAGGAACTTGTCGTTGTAGCAGTGGTGCTCCCCCGCTATTATTACCCCTTTTCTGACAGGTTGATGAACTACCCTCATCCTTTTACCCCCTTGAAGATGGACACAACGATCTTGGAAGTTCAATATTGCAATTGTAACTGCCTGTGAAACTATGCCTGCCACCTCTGTGATTGTCATCGTTTCCTGGGGTAGTTGTCCTGCACTTGGTTCTTTGGCGGTGTTAGTTTGCCTCTCCTTCATAAGCGACATCTGAAACTCAAATGAATTTATAATTCCACCGACCATACATAACATTGTATCAGAAGTACGTAATCTTCAACATGTAACAATGAATGCGACAGTCCTAATAATAGGCCTCTATATAAAAGAATGCTACGCTGAAAGCATAACAAGACGTACAGATCCTAAAGACTCTAGAACCTAATGCTCTGATACCACCTGTGACACTCCGTCTAATTAAATATGGGTAGCTACTCTTTTATTAAATTAATACATAATATCAAGTTGGTTCAGTCTTAGCATCACTGTCGAAAACATTTAATTAATTACTAGCCACCTAATATTTAAAAAGTGAGATGCCAAATTTTATTAATTAAATCAACTTGATACTAGCCACCTAATATTTAAAAACTAATATTTTTCGGGCTTCAAATATACCCTATCTAACCTCCCCTAAGTCCCAATATATTCAAATAGTTTGCACCAATAATTCTTAAAAGTCGGGTTTGGTTAATCCTTAAAAAGAAAAATATAACACAAATTCAGGAGGAATCGATCGATCGAAGGAAAGGGTCGATCGATCGACATTCTTGAGTCGATTGATCGATCCATCAGATATTGGCCTACTGTTTCTGCATATTTAAGCCTAGGGTTTCATCATTTTTAACCCTCAAATCCTCTATCAAAATGTCCCAAACTCCCAAATTAATATACCAAACGTTATACCAATATAAACTCATAGTTTCTAACGTCTTAGAATCATCAAATCATTATGGGTTATCAATTTCTTGGATCAAATCATGTATAATTCAGAAAAACCTATTTCTTCCATTCCTACAAGAATCATTATATATCTCAACATAAATTAGTAATTCTCTACACATGGATCATGATTTCGTGTCTACTATTTTTCCAGAAGTTATTCTACATGCAAAACCTACCAAGATTAAGGTTTAAATCTCTAAATCCATTAATTTATCATTTTCAAGGGTTTTCTCCAATTCTAAAATATCATGGATAATATATACACTGAATTATTGCAAGCTAAATGACTTGCCTAGAATTAGAGGTTCTGATCCTTTGAAGAAGATGGTAGGGTGGTGGTGTTCTTTCTCCGGTCACAACTCCGGCGATGATGGTGGTGTAAGGTGATTGTTTGGCCCTAGCAACCCTTGGAAAACCCTTCCTTTCTCTCTACTTATCTCTCTCAAGTTTCTAGCAGCCAATGAACCTAATTACCCATAGGGTTGGCTAAAATAATAGTTTAAAATTTCGTAGGTCACTATTCATCAATTAATAAAATGACTAAAATACCCTCCTGGGTAGACGGTTTGGCCTAAAACTACCCCGGGACCCATACTAAACCCCCGGGTAGACTTTTTTGACTATCTCGACACTTTCGAACACATCGACGCACTCAAATGACCATAAGGATGACATAACAATAATTTACTTTATAATCCGTTAATTAGTCCCGACACGACTAGCACACGCGTCCAAACTTAATTTCCAAAATTACCATATTTTCTACTCGTGATAATTTTAATACTTCCATAATCATATATAATTATACTCACTTAGTAATATTCAGCAAAATGATCATACTCAAATACTAACTCTCGTCTCACTAGTATTTAAATCCAGATTAATTACCAATTAATTTCCCATTTTAATTCAATTAATCCCATGATTAAAATCAATAAAAATACAGGGTATTACAGTCATCAGTTTCTTCTGTTCCTCCTAGTCGGCTGAGATGAAATAGCATTCACGCGCTACCTTTTGATTACCTTTAACAATACCTACTCTGAATTGGGTTGGAAATTTCAAGCACTGATGTACAGTAGAGGGGATGACTTCAAACTTTTTCAGGATGATCCTTACAAAGATCACATTATAGGCAGAAAGTACACTCTTATTAAGGACAAAGCAGCATATTATGTCCGTTCGGCTGATCGACCAGGCGCCAACTACATCTTCCAGCTCTACTATCCACATGGGGTATACCCTTTCTCCTGAAAATGCAATCAGAGGCTGATGATAAGGTGTTAGTTCTATGTCCTGGAGCTTCAACATTTTATAATAACTCTAGACTATTACATCTGCATAGCTTCCATTATCCACCAGGATCCTAGCCACCTGACCTTCTTGGATAAACATTGTGACGACCAAAGGATCGTTATGCGGGAATATTACCCGGGACAGGTCGTCTTTTGAGAATTTGACGATTAGTTTGTCCTTGTTCACCTTGCGAAGTTGTTCACCTGAGCCTGCTGTCAGGTTTACCTGTGTGTGCCCGCAAGATTGGGCCTCATTCAAATAGGACTTCCTTTTTACGAGGTCTTCTCCCCCACTGGATCCACCTCCGGCGATGAAATGACAGTCAAAGGATATTATGCTGACATCACCTATAGGTTCTTTAGATTTTTTTAGGGATATTTGGGTTGTCATCTGAGTCGTCGTCCCTCGCCCTTTCTTATCGACTGCCCTCCGACAGAGCATTTTCACTGCCTTCTAACTTTGCTTTCTTTAGGATTTGATCGGTCGCTTTCATCCACGTACTTGGACAGCTTAACCCTCATGATTAAGCCTTCAATTTCCTTCTTTAGAGCTATACAATGGTCTGTATTGTGACTGTGGCCCTTTTGGAATTCATAATACTTGCTTCTATCTCTCTTATTTGCTGGCATTTTTAGTTTTCGTAGCCATCGGAGGTCTTTGCTCTCCCGAATTTCCTCCAGGATGTGGTGAACGCCAACTGTGAGGGGCATGTACTCATCGTAATTCCTTGGTTTGTCTGCCTTTTTATCCTTTTGCTCATGTTTGCCGTTGTTTTTGTCGGCCGATGGCTTTGAACTATCAGATTCTTTAGCCTCCATCGCCTCTTCTGCATTTATAATTTTCCCTATTAACACCCAAAACAGCTTTCCTGGTTGTAATCCACTCATTAGATCTGTAATAGGGGTTGGTTTGTTATAATCCACCACTTCGAGCTTATTGTTATTGAACCAGTCAATATAATCACGGGTGTTATCATCATCCCTTTTGTGAACAACGAGCAGATGCGTAATTTATTTCCTTGGTTTTGCACCAAAGCAGAAGTTGCTAACGAATAGGTCGGCCAACTACTGAAAAAAATTTATCAGCCTCCTAGGCAGACTGTTGTACCGAATTTAGGCAGAGCCGATTGTGGTGCTGGAGAATGCTCGGCACCTCATTTCATCTAGGATGGAATAAATGTCTCCAGCATCTTGGTATTGTTCGATGTGCAAGATAGGATTTGTCTTTCCATCGTATTTTGGGGTGATAATCGGCGTCTTGAACTTCACTGGAGTGGGGAACGCCACGATAAAGGAGACAAAGGGGGATTCTTTTATGAAATCCCTCTAAAGGGGGTTCTTCGACTTGGCCATCTCTCTCAGGAGATCTTCTAGGCATTGGATGGAGCCTTTCCGCGGCTGGTTATCGCCTTGGGTGTAGCCTTCAACTGAATTTTCTACTCATCCTCGGCTTTCGATTGAGCTCTCTTCCTGGAAAGTCTAATCGACTTCAGCCGTTTCTCGGACAGAGCGACGGGAGCCTCTAGTAGTGGATCTGTTTGATGCATTCCTCCGGGAGTAGTTGAGTGAGGCCGCTGCTTCTTTCTAGTAATTACAACGTGGGCCTAGTCGGTCAATCGCGAAGCCCCTGCTCGGTCTCTCAAGTACACTGGGACGATCCTCTGAGTATGACTGGTCATCATAGTGGCTAGTTAATTGAATGGAGGATGCGGCACCGAGATGATACGACTGGTCCCGCTGCGACGTGGTCCATCGGGAAGAACTGGTGTTTCCATAGGATCCCAGGTACAGCCTCCTAGGATTCTCTATTGCCTGCCTACGATACTTTTGACGCCATTTTTTGTGAGGTGCTAGGGGGAGTTATCCTCCGCCGCTCCTAATACCTCGGGTCCAGGGGTTGCGTCATTCAGATTTGGTTGCACCGATCTTGTCTAGAGGGTGTGTGTCAACTGCCTGACACTTTCTTGCATCGCTTCTTGCCCTTTAACCAGGCTCATCAATATGTTGTGTAGATTGCCCGCCCCAGTAGGGGCAAGCGGTGCTTAAACTTCCTCCATGCGGCTGCTCTTAGGAATATCCTCCATTCTAGATTGTCTTAGCTAAATATTCGAATGAATGTATTTGGGTAGGAATCGCATGGCTTGTTACGATGTTCCCACAGACGGTGCCAATTCGTTAAAATCCAAAAGTGGAAGTAAGAAAAATAAGTAAAACAATCCAGGGAGAAATGATGAGTGCATTATTTTTTCATGAATTATGTTCAAATTTAGGCCTTGTTAGGCCCGTTATATCATAAATAATGAGTTTTTAGAGTCGTTTTCGTAAAATAAAAAAATGCAAGTTTGAATAACATTTGAGTTAAAAATACAATTTTAGTAACCTGAAGGGGTGAAATCGTAATTTTTCAAATTTTATGGGCCTAAAAATAATTTTTAAATGTTTATCTAGGCAAAATAAAGTTCTCTCTGAAATTTTGTTGAATTCTGAATTAAAACGAGCACATTATGAATTTTGGGGCTAAAATATAAAGAGGGGTAATTATGTAATTTTTTAAATATTTATGACCCTAAATGTGAATGAATTATTTTTATTTTTCATTTTTACAGGTACCCCAAAAATATGTTCAACAAAGGAGTCGATGTGCAAAATTTGTAGGGATACGTCGCGACACGGTTGACACCACTGTACTAAATATTTTTTATAAAATAGAGTGTCCATTATGACTGTGCCATAGCTTTTCAAAAAGGTCTTGACAAGACTCACAACTTTGAAGTTCGGACAAAAATGAGATTTTGAAGTTTGGGGGGTCAAAAATGCGATTAAATCTGGTGTTGTGAATAGTGCCAAAATTGGGGATAATTATTTTTAAAAACAAACTTCTCAATTATCTCCAACTCTTCCTGAGACTCCATGAGATAATTATCACCTCAAATACATCCAATCAAAGAGAGTTTCACTCCAACTCGAATACCTCATTTCTAAGCGTATAAATAAGACCCTCTGGCTCATTATTTTGGAGGAATTTTGGGGAGCATTTTTTGAGAGATTGCATTCAATTTGAGGGCCAAGTTTTTATCATTTTTTTAGAGGATTGAAGATTATTATGAGAGTTCTATTTGTAAGTTTGATTTATTAATAAAAATCTCTATTCATTCTTGCAATTTCTCTTTCATTATGGTAGCTTGATTCTTGTATTAGGATTATGGTGAAGTTTGTCATAGTTAGCTAATATTGTCACGTCAATTTGATTGTTGTTTATTCCCTACTTGTTTGAATTGTTATCAAAGATTCGGTATTATTTTTAAAACGACACGAGAGTGTGTTTTAAAACCTTCAAAATTATTTTGTCAATCAAGTTTTGAGATTTAAAAATAGTAATTTTTGATGAATTATGCTTGCACTTTGATTGTTTTGATAATCCATGCTTAAATACATTTGCGAACTGTAAAACTTGTATTTTCTACGGGAGTAGGGATTTTAGCCGTTTATTAGAGACGTTAAAAATTTTTGAACATAACTTTCATATTTTCCGAATTAAATGCGACGAGAGTCGGTTTAATTTGAGTTATAAAAAGGGAATGGCAAAATTAAATTAGTTTGCAATATTAGTTACGTGATAAATGAACCCCGAATCCTAATTGTTTACAAATCTCTTGTGTTACTATCATTTATCATAGTTGCTTTTATTTAGTGTAGTTCATAATTATTCTCTACCCCATTTTATCTAATTGGACAGTTGAAATTCTTTTAAAAGTTAAAATTGATAAATCTTTGTGGGTTTGACTCGTACTTACACTCGTTATTCTATAATAGCCCGTGCACTTGCGGTATGTTCTAAAATTGACAAACAAGAAATAATGACTATAAAGAATGGGGATGAGAGAGAGAGAGAGAGAGAGAGAGAGAGAGAGAGAGAGAGAGAGAGAGAGAGAAAACACAATGATTTTACGTGGTTCGGCCCTTGGACGTTGCTGGGTTTGTATTCCACTTATTGACCAAGTTACAATTAGGGTTCCTGATATAACTCGCGTCTTGAGAAGATATCAGTGGAAGTCCCCCTCTTTCGTGGGCTAACGCCCTATTTATAGGTGATTGTGGATATTTTCAAGAGGACAGGTGGATTTCCCTTATAAGTCGAGCAGTTACACCTAAAGATACATGTTTATCATAATAAATTAAGGCGCCTTGGATCACGGGCTAGCCTTATTGATGAGTACGTGGATAATCGATTTGTAACAAACGCGTTATTATACTCCCACGTGATTAATAGAGGACGTCTTGTGTGTAAGCGCTCATAGGAACATACTATATGTCTAACCTTATCTTAAACAGGTCGACATAGCAGATTGATACTGAGACGACCTCACTTTAGAGTAGAGCTGAGCATATTTATTAATTCTTTTGCTACTTGGAGCTTATTCACCTTTGAGATTATATAGGTATAACGGTGTTGATCACATGAACGTATTTATATGAATATCTACTAGGAAAAATGTATGCTATAAGTTTGTTTAAAAGAAGGGATTTTACTTATTAACTGATTTCATGGAAAGGACATGAATGAGAGATTCGTCTTATAGATATGGAACATAGTTGGTTACAAGTTTGAGTGAGGAAGAGTCTCCGATTTGCTTATGTTTAATTACAAATACATTGAAGCTTTGTCAGATCTAATAGATCTGAAACTTCTCATTCAGAACTTTTTGATTGTTTCTTTGTTTGAAACGAAGAGAGGCGGGGTTGGAGAGGAGGTCTCCACCAGATAGAGTCAATGTTGGAGGTTACTGCAATAGAGAGGCAGTGTCAAAGGTTGTCGTCACCAGAGGGAGTATTGCGGTTTGTTGTATCTTCATTTTCTAAAATGAAGCGAGAAAATGGGGTAATGGAAGGTATATATCAGGATGGGGATTAAAAAGTGAGGGGTATTTTGGGAAGTGAAATATTTTATGGACTAATTTTATTATAATAATGTTATATTTGTATCATAGGATTGTTGATAAGTCATTTTTCCAAAAAAGTCATAAAAAAATTAAATGTAAAACTTCTATTATGGTTTTAGGACAATCACCTTTTCTTTTATAAAAATGGTACCTATTTGTTTTCTATTAAATACTTTTTTTAAAAATAGCATTTCATAAGTTGTTTTTTCTTTACAAATATTCTTATTTTTTTTTGCTTAAAATATGGTGTTTTATTAAAAAAAAATATACTAGTGTTATATTTTATTTAAATATTAGACAATGGATATCATTGTACTTTTGGTCATTAGAGTACAACTATCGGTGCTCCTTCGTCAAAATGCAAAATTACATATGCACTGTCATTTAAATTTCATTCGTTTTTATTGTACATATCCTCAAATTTTCCTTTTCATAACAAAATGATTATGTTGAATACTCATATTTTTAGTATTACAATGTGGAGTAAGTTTATTGTATTAACACTATAAATTTTATTTTGCAGTAAAAAAGTGCAAATATAATTTTGCAAACAAGCGGCGGAGTGACGATAATAAGGCAATAAAGACTGGTTAAATGGTATTACATCTAAAACATCAAATATAAAATATAAAAATTTGACGTTGCAAAATTAATTTTGCAGAATTAGTAATTTTGCACTCCGGAGTTTTAATTACATAAGGTTTGGTGACATTCTTAGTCCAAGTTTAGATTTTCAATTTTGGACCTGGTGTTTTAAATGTCAAAATGTTAACCTTGAAGTTTAGAAATTGAGTCAATTATGTCCATCGTTACATTGCCTTTGCCGTTAAGACTTAGCAGTCCACCTAGATTTTTTTATTTATCCGAAAGATCATCGAATACTCACAAGTGGATTAAAGAAATAATTAATAAAATTAAAAATTAAAAATTTTCACATATACGAGAAACAGAATACAAATGTATTAATGTAATAATTATTTGAAAAAATTAATTCAATGTACCCATTTAAACTAATATAATAAATCAGATAATTAAAAAATTCTCCACCCACCGCCTCACAACTCACACCTACCACTGACCGCCTGCTGCCCACCACCCTCCTCCTTTCACCACATAATACACACACACACACACACACACACACACACTCATACATACACAATCCATACATTAGCCTTACATATACAAATATACCCAAATATCCGTTTATATACATACACATACACATACACACCCATAACTCACACACAAACCCACCCAAAATACACACATAATACCCACGTATATATACACACACGCGTGCGCGCGCGCACACACACACACACACATATATATATATATCCGTACACATACATACACATACACACCCATAACTCACACACAAACCAACCCAAAATACACACATAATACCCACGTATATATTCACACACGCGCGCGCGCACACACACACACACACATATATATATATATATATATATATATATATATATATATATATAGATAGATAGATAGATAGATAGATAGATAGATAGATAGAGAGAGAGAGAGAGAGAGAGAGAGAGAGTACATCTGCCACAATTCTTTTTTTTTATAAATAAATGAATTCATTAAGCACCAACCGCTAAGGAAGCGAACCCGTATACAGGGAGTATACCTACAAGATGCACACCCAAATTAAAAAGAAGTATGGATTTCCTCCATGAACTCAAGAACATCCTGAGTAGTGACGGTAATCTTCACCTTATACCAACTAAGAAGTGTGCTAAAAAAAGATACCGAAGTCTCGAAGGCGCCAACTCGATACTATCGAAACTACGAGCATTCCTCTCCTTCCACACCGTCAAAAAAATGCAGTGAGGGACAATATTCCAGATCCGAATATCGTCTGACCACCCCCTAGGAGGATTCCATGCCTTAAGAAGCTTCCTCACAGACGCAGGCATAACCCATACAGTCCTAGTTATGGCCAGAAAAATGTCCCACAAATCTCTCGTCACCCTGCAGTGAAGTAGGAGATGGTTGGTCTTCTCCTCTTCCTCCTTGCAAAGCCAGCACCGACTAGCCAGACGATAACTTCTCTTCTGAAGACCTTACAACGTCAAAATGGGTTGTCTAGCTGCAATCCAAACAAAGAATCTGACCTTAGGAGGCACCTTAACCTTCCAAATCTTCTTCTAGGAGAAACGAACCCTAAGGGTCCCTCTGGCTCTCAATAAAGCATAGTAGTCACGGACTGTAAATACCCCAGTCCCTCCCCCTCTTCCACCTCACTCTATCCTCACTAATCGGCGGGCAGGGAGCCGAACTCAACCACTCAATGAACAAATCCGCCTCCTGAAGCTCCCAACCCCAGAGTCTTCTCCTAAGCTAAGGTCTACACATGACTCCATCTCACCTGGCATACACATGATCAGTCACCGTCCTATCATGATGCACGCCTAGATTAAAAATCCCGAGAAAAAGCTCCTGAATAGACCAATTCTCACCCTGTTTATCTTTCCAGAATCTTATCTTATCCCCTTTCCCTAAAAGAAATTATGTATTCCTAGAATAATCCACCCACTCCCTCGCAATATGCTTCCTTATACCCACTCCATGGTCCAAAGACCCCACAACCGACCTCCACCCCATCTGTGATGAACCCCACCTTGCCCCAACAACCCTCCTCCATAATCTATTGCCCTATCGATGAAATCGCCACAGCCACTTCCTCTGTAAAGCTCTATTAAATATGCCCAGGTTCCTCACACCCACCCCCTCCTTAATGGGACTGTATACCTCCTCCCATTCAACCAGACTATGCTTAAAGTTATCATCATTGCCTCTCCATAAGAAATCTCTCATGAGCTTCTCCATTTTATTACGCACAGCAACAGTTAATGGAAAAATGGACATAAAATATATTGGCAAGATAGGCAAGCAGCTCTTAATAAGAGTAAGTCTCCCGCCTTTCGATAGAAACCCATTCTTCCACCCTACCATCCTCCTTCTCATCCTTTCCAATATCGGGTCCGAAATCGCCTTGGCCTTATACTTGGCTCCGATGGGCATCCCAAGATAAGTATTTGATAAGGACTCAATCTAACCACACAGAGTCCCTGCAAGCCCCTCCACCTCACCCACTCCCCCAATCGGGATCAACTCGCACTTCCCCGTATTGTATCAAAGCCAAGACACCGCCTCAAAGCAAATCAGAAGCATCTTCAAAGAACGAATTTGTCTACGGTCAGCATCATAAAAGATAATCGCATCATCGACAAACAGAAGGTGAGAAACTGTAATCCCATCAGAGCTCGAGAACCCAAAATCAAATCCCCTGATACTCCCGCCCCATCATCTGACTAAATGCCTCCATGACCAAGATGAATAAAAAGGGGGACAACGGATCACCTTGTCGAAGGCCACGAGAACTAGGGAAAAAACCTTCAGGCACCCCATTAATCAACACCGAAAATCTAGTTGTAGTCACACACCTCTTAATCCACCTGCACTATCGTTCCCCAAAGCCCATCCTCCTTAATAAGTAAATAAGAAACTTCAAATTGACATGATCATATGCCTTCTCAATGTCGAGCTTACACGCTATGCCAGGAATCCCACTTCTTAACCTAGAATCAATTCACTTATTAGCCACCAATACAGCATCGAGAATCTTCCTCCCCCCTACGAAGGCATTTTGAGACTCCGAAATCCGAGGGTCCATGACCTTCCTGAGCCAAACCGACAAGACTTTGGCTAAGAGATTGTAAACACTCCCAATAAACTGATCGGTCTAAAGTCCCTGATGTCAATTGAGCCCCCCTTCTTAGAAATCAGGGTGATGAAGGTCGCATTCATCCTCGGAATAAAGTAGCCCCGATCATGGAATTCGTCAAAGAATGCCATCACATCCATATTGACAACATTCCAATGATGCTGGAAAAAAAAGTCATCGTGAAGCCATCTGGACCCGGCCCCTTATCTACGCTCATCGACTTAAGAACCCGCACCACTTCTTCTTTTGAGAATAGGGCCTCGATACCTTCAGCCTCAAAAGCCGATATGCACTCCAATTCAGCCCCATCAAGAGAGGGTCGCCACTCCTCCTCTTCCCTGAACAAATCCTCATAAAATTGAGCAATATCCCCCCTCACCTCTCTACCTTATTCAAAAACCACTCCCCCCACTGAGATTTTCCCGATGTGGTTATCCCTTCTGTGTGAATTGGCCACTGAGTAGAAAAACTTGGTATTCAAATACCCTTCCTTCGACCACAATGCCCTCGACTTCTGTCTCCAACTAATTTCTTCTTGAATTAACCTATTCCAAACCTCCCCTTTTTTAATCTCCCTCCCTCTCCTCTCCACTTACGATAGCCCTTCTCTCCCTTCTTTTTCATCTAACCTCCTTACCTCCTCCATAAGACTTGTTGTGAAAAGACGTACATTACCGAAAACCTCTCTATTTCACTTTATAATGTCTGCTTTGAGCAAACCCAATGTAACGATGGGTCTGATTAAATCGATTATCAAAATTCAAGGTTACATTGAAACTTTTAAAACATCGAATCCACAATAAAATAAAATAAAAGTACCCCAAACTTCAGAGTTAAATTTGCATTTTTCCAAAAAAAACTGATAAATTATTATTTTTAAGTCAAAATTTAAATTGAGGATAAATAAATAGGGACTAATTTTATATATAAAAAATTGATTGTTATAAAAACATTGGATTTTAAAATGGTAAAATGAAAATTTTTGTATTGAATAATTTATAAAAAAATTGTTATGTGTTTTAAAGATATATTAAAAATGTCAACAAGTGATTCCCTTATAAAAATAAAAAAAACATTAATTAATAGCAATTAAAATAGGGACTATTTTTATAAATGAAAATTTTATTGTCCTAAAAATAAAAGGTTGTAAAGATGCAACTGTATTTTAAGATGGTAAAAGGATATTTTTTGTATTGGATAATTTTAGGGACTAATTTTATAACAAAGTTATTGTGTTTTCCTATAAACATAATTGTTGATGTAAAAAATTAGATCGCTCTAATTATTCAATCACAGATAAATAAAATGAGACAAAGATTTTTAAAGTGGTTCAGCCTTATAAGAATGGCCTACGTCCACTGTTATGTTATTGCTGAGTGTTTGGGAATTCTCGATTACAAGTTCTATCAAGAAATTCCGGTCCCTTTGAATGAGGGTGATACAAGGTATTTATAGCCCTTAGGCTGTACATGAAAGGGTGTTACATTAAATGATACACATATGAAAAGGTAATTCATTTAATGTTCTTCAAACGTGTGCGTCAAGATGATAAGCATTCAATGAATAGTAGAACTATTGATTATCCGGCAATTAATGCTAGGGCCGAGATGCAGCTCGGACCGCCTTAGTTGCTCGTTGCTTAGGAGTTCCTCGGAGCGCTGGAGTACCTCGGTGTATCCTTGTTGCTCGGAGAGAACATGAGTTGGTCGGGGAAATGAACTTCCTCGTTGCTATTGTGCCACGTAGATTGACACGTGTCTTCGTATTATTCGTCCATATCAGCATATTAATTTTGGTATCAACAGAAGCCCCCAATGCTTCATGCTTGATGGTTTACTTGAAAGGATGGAGTATTTTATTTTGCAGTGTTGGTCGGTGCTCGTGAAATTCTTGATCTACTTTCTTGATTTGTTCAACATAAAGTGCATTATCTCCTGGACGACATATGATGCCGCTTGCAGCTTATCATAATCTTCAAGTATGTTGATTGGTTTGCTAGCCGACCAACTGCCTCCTGTGCCGAGTAACTGAGTGCTAACTTCACTTGCTTGATTTTTCTGATTTATGCTCCTCTGAATACTCTGTCGAGTAACATACTAGCTTTTGAACCCAACTCTTCAATCTTGTTAGTACCAAGCTAGTGATGGACTTCGAAACATTTTCATACAACTTCTTCTTCATTATTGGTCGAGACAGTAGTAGCAAAAAGATTTCAGTGTTGTAGATGCTGATTTTGACTTCTACCTCTGCTCGGGAACGAGCAAGAGGTTCTCGGGGACGAGCAAGAGCTGCTCGGGTAACTGTCGAGGAACATAGAACTCAATCTTCTTTGGAGAATCAAGCCTTCCAACTAATGGCAAAGAACCAGGCCTTGGCTGAGATGTCCGAGAAGATCATGAGTCTTGAAGAGCAACTTCCTGTTCGGGAACGAGCAAGAGCTTCTCGGGGGCGAGCAAGAGCTGCTCGGACAGACCATCTGTGATGAATATCAGAATGCTGAAAGATCTTAATTTCATAAACTTCCCTTATGCTTTGGATGATCCTCCTGATGGCGAGGAACCTGTTTCAAAAGCAGAGGGAGAGAAACCAATAGAGTAGGAATCTCAATACAATAGTTAGTACACAATTTAATGTAATAAATTTGCGTAATTCATTTTGAATTCAGTGAAAGATTTCATTTTTGTTCGCAAATTTGTATTTGCTATTGTCTTGTATTTGTCAAACACTTTCTTATTTGTGCTTGCATAACAATATTGTATGGTTCATCGACCAAAAAAGTTACAAGTATCAATGTTGCTCGATCACTTAATAATAAAGTAATGAGTATAAAAATGTTGAAAATTTTTCCAACCAACCAAGGTTGTTAAATTGTGCTCGTCGACCAATTATAATTAGTTAGAGTTTTTATCCCCGACTAACTATACTTGGTAATTTTTTCCTTGTCGACCAAATACAGTTAGTGGGTTTTTATCCCCGACCAACCATACTTGGTTCAGTTTGGAATATTTTGTTCTTTGAGGAACTTTTGTAATAATATTACCTCCCGACCAACATAAGTTGGCATTTGAGAGCATATTTTGTTTTCAAACCAACCGAGATTGGCGTTATAAGAATGTTGTTCTTGCCCTTTTGCCAACTAAAGTTGATCGTGGGTTTTAACTATTGCCTCCTAACCAAAGGAGTATAATTTGTTCTCGCTATTTTACCAACCGAAGTTGATCACGCTCGAACTATCAGGTTCTTTCGAACTATCTTGTCCACAAGCTCTTTTACCAACCGAAGTTGATCACGCAAGTGTACGCCTCCTAACCAAAGGAGTATAATTTGTTCTCGCTATTTTACCAACCGAAGTTGATCACGCTCGAACTATCAGGTTCTTTCGAACTATCTTGTCCACAAGCTCTTTTACCAACCGGAGTTGATCACGCAAGTGTACGCCTCCTAACCAAAGGAGTATAATTTGTTCTCGCTATTTTACCAACCGAAGTTGATCACGCTCGAACTATCAGGTTCTTTCGAACTATCTTGTCCACAAGCTCTTTTACCAACCGGAGTTGATCACGCAAGTGTACGCCTCCTAACCAAAGGAGTATAATTTGTTCTCGCTATTTTACCAACCGAAGTTGATCATGCTCGAACTATCAGGTTCTTTCGAACTATCTTGTCCACAAGCTCTTTTACCAACCGGAGTTGATCACGCAAGTGTACGCCTCCTAACCAAAGGAGTATAATTTGTTCTCGCTATTTTACCAACCGAAGTTGACCACGCTCGAACTATCAGGTTCTTTCGAACTATCTTGTCCACAAGCTCTTTTACCAACCGGAGTTGATCACGCAAGTGTACGCCTCCTAACCAAAGGAGTATAATTTGTTGATCCTGTAACATCCACAGGTTGATCAGCGAGCAACTTTTGTTTCTCGGGAGTATTAAGATCAGTAAACTCTGCTACAGCTTGTCTTAATGGCATGTCGATATGCATGGTATGGGCCTGGAAACATGGCCTCATTCTTCTACTTGCCTTAATTAATGCCAATGCCAATTTTTCCAGCTTTGGGTATCTGATCTCTGCACCTCTTCCTTCGTCGTTGGAGATCGCAACCCTAAAAGGGCTTTGATCTTGTCTGGATTTGCTTCAACATCTCGCTGGTT
The DNA here is from genome assembly GCA_949130495.1 of Sambucus nigra. Taxonomy (NCBI): domain Eukaryota; kingdom Viridiplantae; phylum Streptophyta; class Magnoliopsida; order Dipsacales; family Adoxaceae; genus Sambucus; species Sambucus nigra. The sequence goes on along the minus strand of OX422224.1, from coordinate 142,858,611 downwards.
GATGATGTACCCGAGGAACATTCCTTCTCGTACTCCAAATGTGCACTTCGTCGGGTTGAGTTTCATTTGATAATTTATCCAGTTTATCAAAGGTATGATCTAAGTCAACTAGATGATCAGCAACTTTCTTGCTTTTTGTCAGCATATCGTCGACATAGACTTCCATACTGCAACTGATTTGTTCAGCAAAAACCTTGTTCATCAGCTGCTGGTATGCCGTTCCCTGTCTTCAGGTTTCATTTTGATCTGGTGGTAGCCAGAGTAAGTATCCATGAGCAGCTCGTGTCCCAAAGTAACATCCATTGCCTTGTTGAGATCGGTGAAATCAACACACATTCTTCATTTATTGTTTTTCTTCTGCCCGACGAGGAGATCTAGATCTCTCTCTTGTTCGGTCTTCATTTCCTCTTGTACAGCTTGATTCTTCTCGGGGCTGGATACTCTTCTTCTTCGCTTTATCATCTTCCATTTTGGTTTCTTTGGTGTCCATATTCTTCTTCGCAGACATGGCCTCCTCGGCATTCATAATCTTGGACGCTTTTCTCATTAGGTCTGACATGGTTCGAGGAGGGCCTTTGGCCAAAGTGTAGTACAACTTGTTAGGCAACAACCCACTCATCAAGGCGGTGATTGCTGTCTTTTCTTCATAATCTATGACTTCCAGCTTCTCGTTATTGAAACGAGTTATGTAATCTCTAGTACTTTCACCAGATTTTTGTCTAACCCTTAACAAATGCGCTACTCGTTTTACTGGCTTTGCTCCAAAACAGAAATTGCCAATGAACAACTCGGCCAACTGAAAGAAAGTTGAAATCTTACCCCGAGGAAGATTGTTGTACCATATCTGGGCAGATCCAGTAAGGGTTCCCGAGAATGCTCTGCATCTCATCTCGTCGGGGACAGCATAGATGTCGACGGCAGCTTGATATTGCTCTATATGAAGAACAGGATCTGTCTTTCCATCATATTTAGGGGTCACTACTGGTGCTTTAAACTTTAACGGTGTAGGAAAATTCACAATGGCCTGGACAAAAGGTGTCCCTTGAACAAAAGTTCGTTGTAGGGGATTCTTCGCCCTAGCCATTTCTCCCAATCTATCCTCCAATCGCTGAAGGGACCCTTTCCACGCTTCATTTCCTTCCTCGGGCCTATTGGTTCGAGCAATAGATCGTTCTGAAGTAGCCTCTTGAGATCTATCTTGACGAGCAACTGGTCGTGATTGTGCTGATCCTTCTCTTAGATCTGATGGTTGTCGAAAACTCCTCGACATGGTCTTAGGTGGACTCTTATTCCTCCTAGGGCCTAATCGACTGAAAGGAGACACCCTACTCAGTCTTTCTATGGCACTGGGTCTTTTTGGAGAGAGAGTGATACGTTGATCAGTATCTGTAGCCCTTATTGACGAAGTTCGCCCAGGTTGATAAGAGAAATCATCAGACTCCTCATTACGATATGACTCAGTACGCCTGGATCGTGAAGAAAGTAAATAAGTTTGCCTTTGACCACTTCGCTGTCCTGAACGTGCAGGTGCACCGCCATGAAGGGTTTGTATGAGTAGCCTCATTGTTTCTTGCATGGCGGTTTGTCCTTGAGCCAGATTCGTCATGATCCCGGCCAGATCTGAAGGTGCAGAGGGATTTGGAGGATTTCCAGCATTTCCAGCGTTTCGATTGCTAGATTCTGGTTTATCCGCCATTGATGATGAATGATTTTTGGTGAAAAACGATAATAACAATCATTCCCACAGACGGCGCCAATCTGTTGATGTAAAAAATTAGATCGCTCTAATTATTCAATCACAGATAAATAAAATGAGACAAAGATTTTTAAAGTGGTTCAGCCTTATAAGAATGGCCTACGTCCACTGTTATGTTATTGCTGAGTGTTTGGGAATTCTCGATTACAAGTTCTATCAAGAAATTCCGGTCCCTTTGAATGAGGGTGATACAAGGTATTTATAGCCCTTAGGCTGTACATGAAAGGGTGTTACATTAAATGATACACATATGAAAAGGTAATTCATTTAATGTTCTTCAAACGTGTGCGTCAAGATGATAAGCATTCAATGAATAGTAGAACTATTGATTATCCGGCAATTAATGCTAGGGCCGAGATGCAGCTCGGACCGCCTTAGTTGCTCGTTGCTTAGGAGTTCCTCGGAGCGCTGGAGTACCTCGGTGTATCCTTGTTGCTCGGAGAGAACATGAGTTGGTCGGGGAAATGAACTTCCTCGTTGCTATTGTGCCACGTAGATTGACACGTGTCTTCGTATTATTCGTCCATATCAGCATATTAATTTTGGTATCAACAATAATGAAAATGTTAACATGCCATTTTTCTACATTAGCCCTTATATAAAAGCATCCATAATTTAAGCCATATATACATGTCAAATTTTCGGGAAAGCAAGAGTATTCGATCTATTTTACGTTTTTGATGGAATAATATTATGAGTACCTATATTCTTGGGAATTCTAACTTATTTTTATGACGAAATAAAAATACCCTATCATATAAACACTTGCACACACACAGTCTCTCACACACATAAACACTCTCTCTATCTCACACACACACTTCACACGCTCTCTCTCACACACACTCACACGCACACAAACACAAACACACACTTGTTGGAGATTTTTAAAATAAGTGGGTAAAAGCTTGTCCCACATTGGAAGTGTGTGGAGACAAGTGGAAAACATAGCGAATATAAAAGGGAGAGAGACTCCCACATTGGAAAATGAGTAAAGCTAAGTGAAACCCACTAAGCTATAAAAGAAGTGGACAATCTTTTTCCCATATTGGAAAAATATAAAGAAAGTGTGCACTTAATAAGTAGAAATGGAAGATGAAGAGTTACTTCATCAAGCATTTAAGAAAGATCCAATACGGTGCAAAGCATCGTACACGCACGCGCTCTCGTGCGAGGCAGTGGGCTATAGAGGCTCTAGTGGCACACTTTACACTTCGCATGTCGCGTGTCCGCAGTGGTAGCGGGTTGTCAGGATTCGTTCGGGTCGGATCAAGGAAGCTTGGGCGCAATCACTTTTTTGTTCGTGTAAAATCAGTTCAGTTTAATTACATTGGTTTGAAAATGGCTTATGACTGTTGGTATTAAACAGTCATACCATTTCGGAATTAATTAAGACTGTTAAATTCAACAGTCATGACTTTTGACACACAAGCTTTCATTCCCTATAAATAAATGGTGCCTAATTCAAAATTGCACATTTATTTAAATTAACCCAGTTCCTGCAATTACTTACTTATGTACAGAAATAGAATAGGAACTTGATTATCTATTCTTCGCTGCTACATTCAAGGACTGTCTTCAAACATACAATTTGCAGACGACGCAATTGCTCCATTTTATCTTGAGTATAGATTTGCGGATTCCCGCTTGTATACGAATTATCTTGGGGCAAATACTGTATTTAGGAAAGTGACATCACGCACTGAAATTTTCTAGAATTTATTTGAAGTTCAACATAATTGTATTCAAGAAGTTCTATTGTATTGAAATTGACAGAATTATTATAAATAGAAGAGTTTCATTTCAAATTTCCAACTCACACACTTTCGCACCACACACAATCCCACACACACTCAAATCAAGTAGAATATAATTTTAGTTAAATGATATATATTTCTAATATGGTGAAGTAATTTTAGATGTCGGGAAAAAGAGAATTTCAGTTTACACCAAACAATGGAAAGGAATTTAAGATTTCAAGAATTCAGAATTCCTATAATCAAGAATTTTCATTTTCTTTCCAAACCTCGAACCAAATGAGTCATCTAATGTGTATGCATTTAGACAGTGATGGATATGCATTTAGACTATGAAGCACATACACGTAATACGTGTTTCGATACGCGAGACGTAATTGGTCCAAAAACTAGAATACGACACGCTACGATACGTTATATATAATATATATTTAAATATATATATTAATGAAATACAACATATTTTTTTTCATAAAATACATTATTACAGCATTCGTAACATGAAAATAAGAAAATGGACCATACAAAACAAAGTTTAAACCCACTTTGACATTAAGAATCATAAATAAAGTAGAATCACCATCACATGTCGGAGTGTGTCGCGCGTCCGACTTGAGTCAAAATTGACTCATGGCTTTCGGGAGAGTGTCCGTATTTTATAGTATCCGACATGACACGTTGCCTTCTGAAAAGTATCCGTGCTTCCTAGCATTTAGATAGTGATGGACCGGATGTAATATTGAATCGTCAATTAATAAGAGAAGATGCTAATATAAATAATGGAGAGTTCAATCACATGACGAATGAGGTTGCTAGTGTAAGAGAAGTGTGCCTGGGTCGGTAGCAAATGGTGAACGAACCGAGTACAACAGCTTACCAGTGAGTTTCTAAAGAAAAGTCGTGGTGGGATTGGATGAGATTAAATGTGACAATGAAGAGATCATGGTTGTAGAAGTCCCCCTTGTCATCCTAGGTTTCATCAGCACGGACAGTCAAACAGAACTTCATACCACCCAAATGCACCAGGTTAGCCCCTACAAAAACTGAACCTCCAGTAAATTCCACGTCGTAGGCATGCAGATAATCCAAGCCTTCCACTTTATTATATGTTGTTTTTTTATCCAGTTCCAAGTCATGCACGAGGTGATAAGCACAAACGGTGTAGTCGGGCTCAAGAGTAAGAAATGTATTGTCTACCTCCCACCAACTTCATTCTTCAAAATAGCCTATGCGAAAACTTCATTTGAATCATCCTCGTTCAAGACGTAGTACTCCCATTGCCGCATCTTCGCGTGAAAACAATACACTCGACAGGGTGGAAATCTAGTCCATCCACTCGACATGGGGTCAAAAACTCTAGAAACGACATGGCGGTGTCGGTACAACAACCAGTGGTCTTATCAGTCATGTCCTCGGGGTCAAACTGAGGAATTTGAACCAATTGGTTTAAGGATCCGAAAACCATAAATACAACCACTAAATACATATATCTTCCCATGAGCTAGAATCAAAATAGGGTTACGCTTCCCTGCGATCACGTTACGGCCTCGTTCAAGTCCCTTGGGAATGTTGTTGAGATCCAAAATCTAAATCCTCTTATATGCAAAGATGTCATCTCCCACTTTAAACTGAACTCCGATGAAGTAGAGTTTGGAACCCAATTTCACACAACCCATTCCCAAAGGATAGGTGTGACGATCAAATTCTAGTAATGTTGTGCTTGATGAACATGTAAATGTAACCCATCACCACAATTCACAAACTTAAAACCCAGTGAGTTTTGCAAACTTTTTGGGCCCCAAAGTTTACTATTCCGGTTCATAGACCAAATCCAACGGAATCCTCCCAAAACACTTTCTAAAGATTAAATCCCAAAATATAGGGAAATTTATGGCAAGCATGTTAATAAATTCTTATATTTTTTAGAAATTAATGATAAGAAAAAGTTAAAAATATTTTTTTTCAATAAGTTACACTTATTAATATAGATAGAGTTACAATTGCAATTGTATCTACATTAATAAGTGAAATCATATATACATTAATAAGTTTAACTGTATTGTTTGGACTTATCATTAATTAATTAAAACGTTTATAGGTCTAAGATATCAACAAGACTATTGCTTGGACTGATCATATATAAATAGATTATATTAAGGGTCAAATTATAACACACGTGGTAGTGACACAACACTCCACACTACACGTATTACAAAATCACCAAGCCCACCGATTGACTCTCAAATCACGCAGCAAATACAAAAAACACAAAAGAAACGAAACCAAAAAACCCACAAGCCAAAAACAAAACTGAACCCAAATATAACTAGCAAAAAATAAGGGGAAGATCGCTAACTAGCATCGAACCAAATCAAACAATGGCCTCAACCAATACTAGTCGGGAGGAAATCCATCAACATCAGCTCATTTAGGTGAGTAGGAGTATAACTGTTCCAATCAGGGGGAAGGTTTCCATAGATGCATGTTTAACAAGACAGGCATCGACTCGATTCGTCATCCTTCTAACAAACTCAAAACGACTTGAACTTCAAGATTTGGTAAGCTCTTTCGAAATTTTAACCATCTGATTGATTTCCCAAACAGGTTTGTTAGAATTATTGAGACGTGCAATTAGGGTGTTAGAATCAGTTTTTATGATCACATTATCATAATGGTTAGCAGTTATGTATTTGGTGGCTATGAACAACTTTTGCCTCCATATAAAGAGATGACTTTGCATTAAAGGCAGTTAGAACATGGTTATCCACAAATAAACCCAACTGATCTCTACACATTAAACCATACAATCCCACATTTTTTATGTAGAAAAAAATCCATCATAGTTAACTTTTAACGAGTTTGGGGGTGGGGGAATCCATTTGAGAATGCGGATTTTATAGATTAATTCGTATCTTACGTCAAACACACACAAGTTCAAATTTTAGCAAATTTTATCTTAAATTAATTATGTGTGCATTCATAGATGTAGACCAAATTAAATAAACAAACATGCGAAGCAATAAGGAAAAATTCCTTTTGGACAAACCCTCTATTTCAGCACTGTACAAGATTTGACAGACACTATATGACATTTTGACTACTTAGCTCTCCAAGTATAATGCGTAATTTTTCAAGTCTTCTACAGCAACAGTACAGTCCAGTACCACCCACAAGAAGTAGTTTTCCCTCGGTATCCACCTATCGGTCTTCTTCTTCAGCAGTAGAGCCTTTGCTCCATAAATTAGCAATAGAGATGAGCTCTATAAGAGTCTTTGAATTAAGAATGTGTTCTTCTTGATTTGATAAAGCGATCTCTAAATTTCCAAGGGGTTTGGATGAAAAACGGTAGAGTTTGATCATAAAAGGAACTCTAAAAGGGTTTGGAAAAGCTTTCAAAAGAGTTATTTTTAACAATAATCCCGCATTTCTTTTTATAAGGAAGTTTGTGGCAAAAGAATAAACATAAGAGATTTGGATCAGAGTTAATTAAAAAAAACTCGTGCGCTCGTTTGAACGACCAGGTACCTCGTTCGAATGGCATTGTACCCTTTTTTGTTCGATCGGTCTTCCAACGAAACTTCGAACGGTATTCCAGTGTTTGACCAAAAGGCATCTCATTCGAACGTGGAAAACTCGTTCTAACAACGTACGCAATCTCGTTTGAATGACATCCAATGAGACTTCGAACGATATTCCAAAACTGACCAAAATGCATCGTACCAGATTTCGTTCAAACGATGAAATCTCGTTCTAACGACACTGTAATAACTCGTTCGGACGACATGTCAAATTCATTCAACGAGTTAGTGAGATTTTAAAAAAATTCTTTAAAAAATATTTTGAAATGCAAACTCTTTAAAAAATGTAAACCCTTGGAAAAATAAAGCCTTTATCAAATTATCTCATAACTCTTCTGAATGTTGTTAAGACGAATGATCTTCAACCTTCTAAATGCATTCAACTTTGTCTTTGTATATACAGAAGCGGTCATAAAGGTGCAGTGGATGTAACCGGATAAGATAACTAAATGGTATATTGAAAATTATAAAACTTGCTCTTATAAATCCCCCCGTTTGGCTATTTGGTACAAAACACAAACCAAAGTCAAATTGACCCCTAAGACTGATACAACTAATGCCCTCCCAAATCAAGAAACAGAAATGCATAAATGTATGAGTACTTAACTGAAGAGTCTTCATCTTGTGCAGTCCAAGAAATTACCATCAAAGTGGAATGACATACACACGCGAGACAAAAGAAATTTCGTGACACGTACGAGTTTAAAAAATAAATAAAGCTCCCCTTCATTTTGTTCTCCCCATTTTTGTCCGTAATGGACGAATGAGTAGATTCTAAACATAAATAATAAACATCACATGAATAATAAAAAGATATCATCACAAAGATAACCAATAAAGCACATGTAATGATAATCTAAAAGTAATTAATAACACATTATGCAATGATAATCTATAAAGGCAGATTGTATTTATTCCCTTATCAAACAACTACTTTTGAAGTTTTTCAATTTTTTAATTATAAGGTATAAAAAATACATATAGGTACAAAAACACATAGTAGCCATGGAGTAATACTAAGGAGAGGTGCTAAGGGCACCCTAAAAATAACTCTCAAATACCACAAGTTTACTTTTATTACAAAATACTAACTTAATCTAATTTTTACTTCAAAATACCACATTGAGGGCTACCCCACATTTAAAGTATAAAAAAATATTTTACCCATTTTCCCTCATTCTCTCTACATACTTAAACCTCTCAACATCTTAACCTCTCAACTTTAACTACAAATTAATCCCATTATGTAAACCTCTAGAGCTTCAAAGATCTTCATCAAATCATCATCCAACATCGCACAAGCAAGATTATAGTCATCAAAACATATACAATAGACATTGTTTGATATATTATTCATTATGAAAACATGTTAAACCTATTAAAAACATGTTGAACAACAATAATGTGTTAATTTTTTGTGCAAAGAACGTTCAATAACCCTCATATGTTGAAACATTACATAACCAATAAATCCTAGTGTACAAAACCCTAGCTGATAACCTAGTGGTTCGGTATCCCGACCCCGACTAAAGACTTAGCATTCGTCATGTTTCTCCCGAACCAAATATGGTATGAAAAATTCGACTCAAACATTATTCGGTATAATTATCCCAAGTATATGCGTTTAATTTGGCATATTACCCCGAGTATATGTGTTTCATTCGTTATAATTACCCTGAATGAGACTTTTCAACAATATATATATATATATATATATATATATATATTTCATTCGACGTAATCACCCAAAATATATGCATTTAATTTAGCATAATCACCCCGAATATATGTCTTCCATTCGGCATAGTCATCCCAAATGAAAATTTTTCTTTAAAAAAAATTTAACTTTGATTCGGGATAATCAACCCGAAAATCACCATCTTCTTCGGGGGCCCGATACTGAACCACTGTAAAGTTCCATTTTTTGGTTTAACTTTTTCTAGGGTTAAAAAACATTTAAAAATGTAGTTTTGCAGCAAAAATTACCTCAAACATAATATTTTGGCAATTTTTATTAGTTTTAAAGTTGCCACACCCATTGTTAACACCTCAATTAGTTATTGTAACTTCAATGATAAAAACCCTAGTTATTATGTTGTTTCAATAATTAATATGGTACTTTCTTAGTGAAGTTTGTATAGTGTTTGAATGGTAAGTTAATGTAAGATTTTGAGTGAGAGAATGGCAGAACGAAAGTTATCTTGAGAGATAAAATATTTTGGAAGAATGGTTGAGAGAAAGTAAAATATATTTATATGTATACTATGTGATGACCCTTGGTAAAAAAATGTAAAAAATTTCTTGTGGTATTTTAAAGCATTTTTTGTGGTGCCTTTAGAAACACACATACTAAAATATTTGAATCGTGAAAATGTAATGTAATTGTGAGAACATTTTTCATTGTCAAATCAACATAAACATTCATAACATGCGTACACGAAGTCATGAGACATTTCTAAAGAAAGAACCCAATTTCTACCTAGGGTTTAAAAAAGTTGAACTTAAATGAAATTGAATCGACTTATGAAATATCACTACACTAAAAACAGCAATTTGGCACAAATTTTGGCACGGTTTAATGACAATTTGGCACACTTTAAAACCGTGCCAAATTTTGGCACTGTTTTAAAGTGTGCCAAAATTAAGAACACTTGACAAAAATATAAAATACCTTTAAATTTTGGCTATGTTTAATTTTCCTCCTCTCTCTCATCCCTCATCTTCTCCCCTGTTCCCCCCGCTCTCTCTCGACCAAAAACCTAAGCCTTGCCCCTCTCATTCTCTCTGTCGCTGTCATCGTCCCCTATTCCTCTTCGCGTCACCGCCTCTCCTCTCCATCGTACTCCCCTCCTATCCTTTGCCATCCGTCGTACTCCCCTCCTCTCCGCGGGTGCAAAGGCCCACTCAAGGAACACTCCCTCCATGGTTGTGTCCGCCCCTCTGAGGTAGAAGAGAGATCCCCACTCCGCTCCAACTTACAAAATCCGTACCTGTTTATGAAACTGTTTCTCATATTAATTTCTGGAATGGGTTTTTTATTCTATGCTTAACAATGGAGAGTATTTCTCTCACCTCTCATATCAATCTCTATATTCATTATCTTCCCATTTTGTATCTTTACATTCTCTATCTATATATATACACACATACACACACACGCAGGACTTGCGTTGCAATAGCAAGTGCAAGTTATTGTGTAATTTCATCCAACGCCGCAATATCCATTGGATACAATATTCTCGGGATTACTCCAAAATCTGTAAACTGTAAGCTAAATTAAATCTTCTCTTCTTATTTGCTGTTTGAATTATTTACTTGTTGGTATAAATTAGTGGGTTGTTTGGTCTCTAGGTTAGTCATTAGTCATTGTGTCAACTTCTTGATTTGGTAATTCATATATTGGTCTTCACATGATCTGACCTAATTTTAGGATCTAAGATCTGTTGGCTAAGCATTTGTATAAAATTAATTAGAAGTCATCAGTATGGTACAACTGAAAATAAATTAAGTCAGTCAGAGAAAATTGGTACGCGCGGAAAGTTACATTCTTAGCATCGTGGTTGAATATAGGGTAAATTCCTAAAAGAAGAAACACATAAACCCCTAGAACTACTTTTCGACCAAAAAATGACCTGGCTCCAAAGACACCAGTGTCGCAAAAATCATTACTTCTTTTGTCCCAAATTAATAGCCGTTGTATGGGAATTGTTCAGATGGGTGATTTTGTAACCTCACCTACTTTTATATCTTATTTTTTCAAAATATGACTACTAATATGGGATGGAGGGAGTATTTTTTTTTTTTGTTATTGTTAAAAAGTTTCTAGGGAGGGATTTTGCAACAAAATGCATTTTTTGCACAAAAATGGTTCAAGCTAGTTTCATGAAATTAATGCATAGTTTGGGAGTTTTGTTTGCATTTAATTCTTGCATTTAATTCCATTAACACATTATAGTGTAATATAATTGTGTGTTACACATAAAACCTATTCATCATGAACAATATACTGGACCAGTTATATTTAGCTTGGGTTGTATTGGTTTAGCTTTGATTCAACTTAGTCAATAGGAGTTTAAGGGGTTTAATCAAGGGAATAGGAGATAGATGATAGTAGCTAGGAATGAAAATCTTGGTTAGCGACTCAACATTATCGCTTACATATTAATATTAAGTGATGTAAACCAAATAAATACCTCAATTGTCAATAGTCTTAATCATTGTTATCGATTAAAACATAATCCCTAGTTTCAATTGCGATAATGAAAACAAGAGCAGAAAAAACAAGAAAATATGTCAGAGGTTTATGCTTCCACCTTCAATTAAACGACTACATTACAGTTTTGGACCACTGAGCTTTTGTCTCTCAATAAATTACTTGGATCGGTTCTTATCAGCTTATGAACTACCTGTAAGTTCATAACATAGGCTAAATGTATATGTATTAATATTTAAGTGTTTAAATGTTGAGTGTGCCTATTCATGTTTGTGACATTGTTAATGTGCACATAGAGGGGTAAATGTTGGATAGTCCAATTGTTAGCTGTGACTTGTTTCTCACTAGCAACAAAAATGGAGGATATTGAAGTACCTCCCATTGTTGATTTACAGGTGAGAGAAAAATTAATGTGAATACTTATTTATTTCATTATATATTGAATCATTTTCCTTTCTGATATGTTCTTATATGTAATGGACATATGGATTTTTATGAGTAGGTATGAGATCCCAAGTTTTTATTTGAAGGAAAAACCATACAAAGAATGGAGCTTCCTATTTTGAGCACCTTGAAGTGGAGGATGCAAGCTTGCACTCCTTGTTCTTTCATAGACTACTTTATTAAAAAGATTAACCATAATCATCTTCCATCACAATATTTGATCTCTAGATCAATTCAATTCATCTTAAGCACAATCAAAGGTAGATTATTCACTATATGCACAAATGTGTTAATTTATATCGATACATATCCATATAATAAAGCACAATAAAACGTGTGTCGTAATGGAACATAATGATACCCAATTATACTCATAAAAGGGACATGTTATAAATTTCACACACACGTGTGTGTATAATCATATATGGGTACTGAAATATTAAAGTATTTGATCCAGTGTTGGGTGGGGATTGAATGCAGGTGGGGTCGTTTTGTTTATTATAATAATAATTTATATGTATTTTGTGGTATTTGCAAGAGCTATCACATTGCATTCTCCAATGGAAGCTGATGCTATAGAGCAATGCCAGGTAGATTTTCTACTGTCTTCTCTTATTGTTATGTTTGCTTTATTTTTCATCTTTGTTCATGTCATGCTTTATTATTTTTTAAATGCATGTATTATTTGTATGTTCGTCTTTTTTTTCATTTCTTGTTTTTTTTTCTTTTCAGACCAGCACTGACTTTGTTTTTCTTATTATTTGGAAGATTAAAAAATGGTGTGATACACATGATGTATGAAATGTTGTTTATGATTGGCATGTCTTTGAAGCTTTATACTTGAACATAATCACGTGGGTGAGAGTGGGGTGTAGTAGCTTTATAATTGAACATAAACATATGGAAAATAAGCTAAGAAAAAAACTTATATGTGTATCATTAACATGAGATCTAAAGGCCGTGAGAATCGAATTTCGCAATGACTCTGCTAAGATGGTTTAAGAATATGACGATAATTTGAAAATATATTAATTAAGCTTAAAAAAAGCCCTTAAAGGGTGAAACACAAATCAGCCCTCAAACGGCCCCGTAAGAGGCACAAAAACCTCGCACGGGACCAATGTAACTTATACGAGCTGACCGCGTAGTCACGGGTCTCTTGGTATGAGAATATGACGATAATTTCAAAATATGTAGATTAGGCATAAAAATAAGCTATTCGAGGCTGAAAACCCAAACCAGCACCCAAACGGCCCCGTAAGAGGCCGAACACCTCGCACGGGATCAATGTAACTTGTACGAACTGACAGCGTAGTCACAGGTCTCCCGGTTTGAGAATATGACAATAATTTGAAAATATCTAGAATATGCTTAAAAACAAGTCGTTTGAGGGTGAAAATCCAAACCAGAACCCAAACGGCCCTATAAGAGGCACAAACACCTCGCACGGGACCAATGTAACTTGTAGGAACTGACCGCGTAGTTGCGAGTCTTCCGATTTGAGAATATGATGATAATTTGGAAATATATAGATTGGGCTTAAAAACAAGCCATTTGAGGGTGAAAACCCAAACCAGCTCCCAAACGGCTCCGTAAGAGGGACGAACACCTCGCACGGGACCAATGTAACTTGTAGGAACTGATCGCGTAATCGCGGGTCTCCTAGTTTGATAATATGATGATAATTTGGAAATATCTAGATTAGGCTTAAAAATAAGCCGTTTAAGGTTGAAAACCCAAACCAGCTGCCAAACGGCCCCGTAAGAGGCACGAACACCTCGCACGGGACCAATGTAACTTGTAGAAACTAATAGCGTAGTCACAGGCCTCTCGGTTTGAGAATATGATGATACTTTGAAAATATATAGATTGGTCTCAGAAATAATTCGTTGAAGGGTGGAAACCCAAATCAGCCCCCGAACGACCCCGTAAGAGGCAATAACACCTTGCACGGGACCAGTGTAACTCGTAGGAACTGATCGCATAGTTACGAGCCTCTCGGTTTGAGAATATGACGATAATTTGATAATATATGGATTAGGCTTAGAAATAAGCCGTTGATGGGTGAAAACCCAAACCAACCCCCAAACGATCCTGTAAGAAGCACTAACACCTCACACAAGACCAATGTAACTCGTAGGAACTGATCAGGTAGTCATAACTTGCGTAAGATTTTCAATTTTAGAATATAATAATAACTGTAACTCCTATATGTAATTCTTTAGCTTGAGTAAGATTTTTTTATAAATTACTTAGTTACTAATATCATCTCTTTTTTGTATCCTATTTTTTTACAGGATAACATTTTATCGTTAGCATTTATTCATGTGGAACACACAGAGAAGTAAATGGTTTACAATAAAGGGTTTATTTATTTAATGTCGTTAATATTCATGATTCTATTTTTTTGTGTTATGGTCGTGTGGGTTTTGTAGTTTTATTGTTAACTTTTACGGTCGTGCGGGCTTTTGTAAGTTTATTGTTATATTTTGTGATCGTGCGGGATTTATATTACGCAGGTTTTAGAATATCCAGAAAATAGAGAAAACTCTGCCCAATTTTTTTTGGTTTGTGAACTACTAAAGACTTGTAATATTTTGAAGTTTGTATTTACATTAGTTTATCACCAACATGCCAGATTTGCAATTTGTGAATTTTCTTGTTTTCAAATAATTTTTTTTTTCTTTTATCCAAAAATTTGGCAAAGTTCAAAACCGTGCCAAATTTTTATGAAAATGTGCTCAATCTGGCACAGTTCAAAACTGTGTCAGAAATATCAAATTTTGGCACGGTTTAAAAGTGTGCCAGAAGTGTTCCTATTTGATCAAATCTGGCACACTTTTAAATCGTGCCAGAAAAAATTGGCCATTTTGGAACATCTGATTCTGACACAGTTCAAAACCGTGCTAGATTTGATCTGGCACAGTTTTAAACCGTGCCAGATTGCTGTTTTTGGTGTAGTATATGCCATGAATTTTAATGATTCTCAAAACAATAACGCCAAACTGTTTAATGATTTTCAAGATAGTCCGTTGTTCAAACCCATTGATCTTCTACTTTATAACTCCCTCAAAATCTCACACATATAAGAACTCACTCTGAAATATTTTTGAAGAAATCATAATGCTCATATGTAGCGAAGCATCAATGAATATAAAAGAAATAGCCTTGGCAATTCTATCTTTGTGTGTCGTTAATCTTTTCAGGCTCCTTTTGAAAATTGTGGCTTTTAACGCAAAGAGTATTTTTCTCCTTCGTTGCCCCATTCCATTGCTCAACAGTTAGCAATAGTTCTAACCAGAACAACTTATCTCTTTTTACATTTGGTTCGTTATTAAGAATAATTAAGATGAGAACACTGTATTGGACACATGACAGGTAAGTGCAATGGTCAAAAAGTTTGTGAACATCTGTAGTAAAGGTGACAAAGAGTCTAACATTTAGAATGCAATCATCAATGATCAATGGAATGTTATCCACACATTATTAAGTACACTAACGAAACAAAGTCATGTCTCAAAACACTATAAAAAAGTCACATGAATTGATGGAATGTAAGGGTGACCCGAATATCTTAAATATTCATTCATATATGGTAAAAAATCAAAAATACAAAAATCTTTCGTTTTTTTCAAAAATTTTGTCAAAACTAAAATATTTTTAAACTTTTTTCTTAAAAGAAGAAACAAAAATCTTTTTGAATTTTTAACTTTTTCAAAAACAAGAATCTTTTTGGAATTTTTCAAAATTTATCAAAAAGAAAAGCATATGAATATTGTGGCCATCCCGATCAAGATTCGTGCCCTTTTTCTCTCTTCTGGCTCCCCAAAGGGGGATTGAAAGGTCTCGCGCACTACTTAGGAACGCTTCGGTCGTCGTTGGTGTGGGGTGAATGTAAAGAGATGGAGTCGCCAACCCATTTTGCACAAAACAAGCAAAAGAACATGTTGCCACCTCGAGAGAACATCACCAAAGACAACTGATGCATACAAAACCAATAGTTCAAAGGTCCGAGGGCTAAGTTATGGGATGGAAAGGTGCTAGGCACCCATCCCACCCTTTCGGTATCTCATGGGCTTGTGTTATTATTTTACTTTATTTTTCCGTGATGTGTGTATGTGTGTGTGTGTGTGTATAATGGAGATCAAAATCTCCCAACTCATACCATGGAAGAGATAGAGTGAGGCCATCCATAGGAATATTCCCAAAAATAATGTAATGAAAATATGATTTATGCGTTTATCGCGGTGTTGATCGTTATGATGAAACGATAATATATGTTGGATGAAACGCTAACAAATATTACAAACATAATATGTATAACAATGCAAAAAATATAACAAGTGCGGAAATGGGGGATTTGGGAAAATTGAAAAATTGAAAAATTAAAAACTTGAAAAATTAGACTCGAGTCTCAAGTTTTAATTTGAAACGCCTACGTAGCCTATAAAGGCATCAAAGTTCACATAGTTTGAATGCGTCATGGGGGTAGGTTTTATCCCATAGATTCGAATGGAATTTTATTATAGGTGGGTGTGTTGAAAAATGTGTTTTAGTTTTGAAAAAGTGTGATAGATTATCCCATTTGGAATTTATGGGTGTAACCCTCTTTTTGTTTGTTTTGGTTTTTTTATAGAAAATAAAGTATGTGAAATATACTAATAAAAATGTAAGATGTTAATGTGTATGAACTAAAGGAAGAACTAGATTATGAATCTAATGAAATTTATGCAAAACAAGAATTTTAAAGAGAGAGGGAAGGATTTGGACCTTTTTTTAAGCTTGATCTTTGATCTTGGATGAATTCCCTTAAGTTTGAGATGAATGTTGGATGAGAGAGAATGAGATTTTGTTAAATTGGGTATGAAAAGGATGGGAATGTAAGCTTGAATATAATTTCATATGAGGAAACTTCTCTGATTTCGAGAGAATGTTGCTAAGATCACTGATGCTGATGGATCTGAGGTGTGCCTGGAAGTGAGATAATGCCCTCTATTTATAGGGTAAGTGGGGTTCCGATTGGCATAGCCCTAGCCCTTCCAATCGGCAGGTAACCCTTGGCACACTACCGATAGGCAGGGAAATGGACCTACCAATCGGCAGTCTCGTGCAAATTTTCCTAAAAAATGGTCGTAGAACGTAATTAGTTGATTCGAATTGTGCACAGGGCATACTGTTAAAAATTTTATTAAGAGAAATTCAAGAGTCCTTGGGACCGCTCCCCGGTATGATAGTTGAATTTAGGTCAAATAAGGCTCGAAAACGTACGTCGATCCTTTGGACGGGAGATCGTCAGACGAAAACGAATCGTTCGTTCGCATGGTAAGTTAGAATCATGCGTGGGGTGGACCATTTGAAAGGTTAGGAGATGTAATTTGACATTACAAAGAGTTTCGCTTGGTTTGAAAAGTTAACCCTGATCAACAGGGACCCGAAAGCGCCCGGTGACCACTCGGAGTAAACGTATTGTTCGTCTGCATTGTAAGTCAGAATTGTACACGGGATGAACCGTTGGAAAGGGTATTCATTTCCACTAGGATACTCATTCAGTCTCGTTTGATCTGAAGAGTGAACTTGGTCAAACGGAGCCCGGGAGTGCCTCGTGGCCTCCAGATCAGTTTTGGGGGGAAATGGATCGTTCATTTTAAAAGGTTATGCCATTTGGGTGGACCATTAGAAAGGGTTTTTAGTGTCCTTTGAAGATTCAAAGAGTTTTTGCTCTAACGATGAAGTTGATTGGGGTCAAATTATGGCCCGGGAGCACCCGGTGGCTTCCAAATTTATTTTCGGTAGTAAAATGTTTCGTTCATCTGGACTATTATGCCAACTCGTGCATGAGGCAGACCTTTGGAAAGGGTATTCATAGCCTTTCGAAGATTAAATGAGCTTTCGCTCTGACAATAGAGTTGACCGGAGTCAAACAGGGTTTGAGAGTGCCCGATGGCCTCTAGATCAGTACTCGGAGCATGACCTAGGATTTGTAGTGAAATGAGGAGGTGCTAAGGATATAATGAGAGACTTGGGGGGTTAGAATGTGGTGTATGTATATCTCCTCGACGGGTGAGCTTGGAAGAAGTGTACGCCATCGAATAGACACCACATGATGTTTTCAGGGAAGAGGTCGATTCTATGAACCAAAAAGAGAAAGATGACTGATTTAAAGGGTCGAGTCTGAGGACCTAAGATAATGTAACAGATGGCCAATCTTGTGGTCCAATGTCACTTTTGACCTATAAGAGGTGACGATCGGGGGGTCGAGGTACATTCTGACCTAAAGGAGGTGACGACTGAGAGTCGAGGCTAATTCTGACCTAAAAAGAGGTGACGACTCGGGTCTGGGGTAAATTCTGACTTGTAAAAGGTGACGACCAAGGTCAAGGTAATTACTGACCTAAAAAAGGTGATGACCAAAGACCGAGGTCAATTCTGATCTAAAAGAGGTGACGACCGAGGGTTGAGGTCAATTCTGACCTCGAAAAAGGTGATGACTAAGGGCCGAGGTCAATTCTAACCTGAAAGAGGTGACAACCTGGAGTTGATGTTAATTCTGACCTAAAGGGGGTGATGATCGAGGGCCGAGGTCAATTTTGACCTAAAAGAGGGTGACAATCGAGGGTCGAGGTCAATTCAGACCTAAAAGAGGTGATGACTGAGGGCCGAGGTCAATTCTTACTTGAAAAGGGTGATAACCAAGGTCCAAGGTCAATTATGACCTAAAAGAAGTGACGATCGAGGGCCGAGGTTAATTCTGACCTAAAAAAGGTGACAATCGAGGGCCGGGGTCATTTCTGACCTAAAAAGAGATAACGACCGAGGGCTGAGGTCAATTCTGACATAGAATAGTTGACGGCCGAGGGTCGAGGTCAATTCTGCCTAAAATAGGGTGACCAATATTGTGGGTCAAAGCCAATTCTGAGGGATTAAGTTTTATTAGGGAAATTTGGAGATATCACTAGGGATATGTATCTTGCGATTCCGCTGGGGGTTTTGGGGGAGCATTTGATTTTAGGTTATACTGGGGAAGAGGGAATGATCCGAGGGTTGGATGTTTCTTAGCTAAGATTTTTTTTATTTTTGCGATGTCTTTTGGAGACGTTACTGGGAGGATATCCAAATGATTTTGGAAATTCAGCTGGGGAGGTGAGAGTTTCGCTGGGTAAATGAGTGTGATAAAAAATGCTTTTCTTATTATAAAATGTTTTAAAATCCTTTGGTATTTTTATGAATTTTTCGGGGATATTTTAGGATTTTCTAGCATTTTGGGGGAATTTTTGTACGAAATTTCTAGGAGGGTGCCGACCGATATGATTTGAGGGGTGCCAAATGGTAGTAGCACGGTCTTTTGGGGTACCTCGAGCAGGTGGAGGGACAGCGCCGATTGGCAGGTGGCAGGAGACTATTAATCGGCATACCCCTTATCCTCCTATAAAAGGGGGCGGGTTCTCCTTATTTTTCATAATTTTCTGACTTGCCTTCTTCTGCAATTACCTTCTGTAAATAATTTTAGCATTCCGAAATCAAGAGATGGTTTATTTCTCAAGCAACGCGACACATATGGTGTGGCTTAATATTGACGATTGGGCCAACTTGGAATGGAGGTCTAGGGTGCCCCTTGCATTGGGTAGAGAAAATTCCTTTGACTCATTCGAGCCAGTGGCATATGAGCGGAACTTCTTGTGTGAGCCGACGCTTCATCGTTCTCGTAGCTATGTAAGTATTGATGTCTTTTGCTATTCTTTTTTTTCTTGGTGGCATTTCCTTATTCCTTAAATTTGGACAAGAGTTTTTCCTTTTTATCTTTGACAGTCTGATATCTCTATGTTAAGTGTGTTCGAGGGACAATAGGGCTTAAGGATGTTTGGCAGCATCTTCAGCCCGTGGTGTATTGGGTGGTGTCATCGGTTGCTTTAGGAAGATTGGCGTCTGTGATGGATGAGATGCCTCGTTCGACGGCCGTTCTTTGTGCTCTAGGGGAGAGGTGGTAGGACACCACCCACACTTTTCATTTTGGATTTGGGGTGATGATCGTAACTCCCATAGATGTGCAGCAGTTGTTGGGGCTGGATTATAATGGGGTATAGATTGAGGTGGACAGGAGTTTGAGGGTTACGCTGGAGGCAGTGATAGTGGAGTTGGGTGATGTGGAGAGGGTAGTCTTTGGTGACTCTCTTCATTTGTCTCTTTTGAGGGATTAATTGCTAAGTAGGAGGATTGATGAGGAGGATGGGATGCAGGTGCGAAAGATGGACCCCTTATTTACTCTAATGGTGTTGGGAGGTTTCTTAGTGGCGACGTTGTCCACTTGTGGTTTTTTCCATTTCTGAGTGTGTTTTCAAAAATTCCTCTTTATGACTGGGGAGCCGGACTTTGGCGACCCTTTATTCTTCTCTTGATGCGTTAAGTCTGTGCTATCGGTAAACTTTTACTGGGGTCACATATATTCTTATGGTATTCTTTATTTTTTGCATTTTCTTTTATGAATTTGCACTTTTCTTTATGCATTTCATTCTTGATTTCTTGACTGGTGACCTTTTATCCTTTGTAGACGTCATTCTATGAGGTGATTGGCTTTAACACCCCATTGATAGATTTGAAGGATGAATCTGTTGGGGACTTCTTCCGAATGTACCGATGGTCGAGGTCCAACTGATAGTCGAAGAAATCTCTCTCTTTGGAGAGGATGCATCAGGTCTTGAATGGCCTGATAAGCGAGTGGGTAAATCCTTCTTTCTTCTTTTGAGACCATCTTTCCTTTATGATCTTTTTTATATTGATCTTTCTCTATTTGGGAAATTGCAGGTGACCTTTTATCTATGGGGGACGGTTATCCAACATACAGGGTTGACTGGGGGGAACGCACAGATGCAGAGTCTATTGGCACATGAGTTTGGCTACTCTTTATAACTTAGGGAGAGAGTGATCTAGCGGGTTATGAAGTAGTAGGTGATGGTGCCACCTGCGAGTCCCCTAGTGTATATGAGGCGAGTGCGGGAGATGGTAGATGATGCGCGGGTAGAGGCGATGATGGGTGAGCCTTACTCGTCATATAGTGACACAGTGGAAACATTTAATTATATGGACTTTGTGTCGAGCTGGTTGATGTCGCCCAAAAAATATGATATAATTCCTCTCACCCATGTGGGTTTGAGTCGACCAGTGGGATCTTCCCATAGTGCAGGGGTTGCGTCGACATCGGTAGGGGTGATGACCTTAGAGGTTCCTTTTGTGTGGCTAGCCCCTCCTTCTTGTAATATTCAACTGGCTGATGGAAGGTAAGTGCATTTATTTCACCGTCCTAATGCGATGGATCCGGAGGAGCTAGGGAAGACGGAGGAGGTTCTCCAGCCAGCGGTATATTTTTCATCTCCTTGTCTTTTGATTTCCTGATCTCTTTCTTTACCTCAGACTGACTGATTTTCTCCTTTTTATTTTTGTTTGCAGCATATTCGAGTATCGACCATCTAGCTAAAGGACATTAAGGATTAGAAATCTTCAGCGACTTCCCACATTTGGGATGCGATTTCAGTTCCTTCTTGTCTGGTGTCGTCAGCCTCATCCGAGGAAGGGTCTGACTCGGGGAGCGGAGGTACGTTATCTCATTGCCAGGAGAAGAGAGCGTGCCACAGGGAATGAGTCTCTTAGAGGTAGAGAGGGAGAGAGATCATATGGGTAGGTGAAGGTAGAGAGAGAGAGAGAGAGAGAGAGAGAGAGAGAGAGAGAGAGAGAAAATGTGGGTTCAGACCGACTCTCGTTGTATTTTATTTTCTTCTTGCAAAATCGATGTAACACAACAAATATTCATGCAAATAAAATGAAGTTTTTGTTAAAAAAAAATAGTGACATAATGTGCATGCTCTTTTTACTTTGCTGCTGAGACCGTAAAAAGAATTTTAAAATGATTTAAGAGAGAATTTATTTCATAATTTCTTTAGAATAAAAATGATTGATATTGAGTTTTTTTATTTTGACAAAAAGGGAAAAAGGGAATTTTTCCAAAATAGGGGGTTGTCGATCGACATGCCCTTTGTTCTGCCTGTCGGCATGTCAGTCCAGTCCAATCAATCTGTAAGGACACAAGTCTCCGATTGAGTCTTAATGTAGTGTTGCCTCAATTCCAGACAAAAACATTTGAGTCATAGGATAGTGTTCAAGTGTATCCATCCAAGCCTATGACGTGTTGGTTGAAGACGTAGCGGCCAAGATTATAAAGCTTCATCATATGATGGGTTTAGTGTACCTCGTGTCTATGTGAACAACATTGGTTACAACGCTCCTAAGGTATAAATGCATTTTATATATATATATATAGGAGCTTTGGAAATTTATTGGGTGTATTTTATAAATTTGTATAAATAATTTTAACGAGTTTGTTTTACTCAGAAAATATTTATTAGAACTTTTTATAAAAAGTTTTGGGCTTACAAAGAATATTTTATTTTCTGACACGTCATTTGAATGAACTGGAATTTCATTCGAACAATATTCTCAGAGTGTTCGAACGAGACTTCTAATGAGATTTCTTTTTTCGCACTGGAACATCGTTAGTAAAGTTGTTCGAACGAAAAAGTCATTCGAACGACTTTGGCGGGAACAACTTTTGGCAGTTTTCTCCATGTTCCCACTATGTTTTCCCCACTACTTTTTGACAGAATTATCAAGTGCGAAAACCAACATTTTTTTAACCAACTTTTTCATATTCTAAGAGACTTTAGAGAGCAAATTCTTTCAAGAAAAAGTTCCATGTTTTGTGTTTGATTTTTATGGATTAAATTCACCAAAAACACATACACACTCAATAGTTTGTTTATTCCAAGTTCCTTAATATATATCCTTGCTTGGAGTGTTTAGCACCGGGTTTTTCTCTACACCTCAAAGAAGATAAGTTTGGGTTTACTTCTACATCCCACAAAGAAGTTTGTTTGCTGTGACATACCCACTTGGACAAAAGGCTTCTTGTTCAGGTGGCAGTGACCAGAAAAAGTTCGATCAATGGATTTTGAGACCGCGATGGACCTCCGTGGTTATTCACTAGGGAGAGGTGTGTTCAAGAAGAAGCGTCGGGGCTTGGACAAAGTCAAGGTGGGTGTTGTAAGTCTTTTTATCTTGTACATGTAAAACCGTACTTAGTGGATTTAAGGCTAGGGCCATCCGAGGTTTTTTTTCCCGTTGTGGATTTTTCCTCGTACATCGCGGTGTAGTGGTTGTTTACTTATTTTATCTTTTTCTATATCACATTAGATGCATGCTTAGGTAAAAAAATAAAATTGGTATAGTTAATTTTGTGCTAATTTAATTTGGGTAAAAAAATTAATTTAATTCAAGTAATTAATTTTATTGGATAAAATTTGGTTTGGCCTAAGTTTGCAAAATTGAATTAATTATTTGTTAGGCAAATTTTAGGACTTGGATTGAATTAAGTTGTTTAAGTGAAAATTAATATGTTGTTTAATTTAATGTCACTTTGAGTTTAGTTTATTTTAATTTAAAAGAAATTAAAATTTGTTATTTGTGTGTGTTGTGTTGAGCCATCTCTATTCCGCATCTAAAAGGAAATTACTTTTTGTAAAATCTAAAAATTGGGGGGTCATCATTTCCAACACAATCCAAGGCTTGGATTGCACTTTCATTAATTGTTTGGTACTTGGCAGGGAAGTTTTTCTCCTATTTCTGCAAGGTTCTTTGTCTTTGTTTGAGGGTTTTCAAGTATAAATAGTGATGTGGGTGAAGTGTTTTCTTCACACCACTACATTCCTTCTCTTTTTCATTCTTCTTTCTGATTTTGCGGAATGGCTCTCCCTGGTAGTGTTGAGTTTGCAAACTACCTCAAAACTTTGGAAACGATGTGCTCCTACAACGTCGATTACAATTCTTTCAACAAGCGTTGAGTCTCCCTATGGCGCAATAGGCCCATAGAGTGGAATATGCCGATGGCAGTGGTAGAGTTCATGTACCCCGAAGACCATGTCTTTCGCTTTGGGTTGGATAAAATTTATCCGACCTATGAAAAGTTTTCTTCCATATTGGGGATCAATCCTGGATTTGTGATAATTATGCCTGAATTTTTTTGATCCCCTAGGGAGATGTTAGCAGGACTTCTCCATGTCTAACCTTCGGAAGCTAGGTCATTGGTTACAAGAGGAATGATCTCTCTTCCTGCATTCTGTGCATTTACAGGATGTTGGTGATGCTGGTTATGCTGAAGCCATTATTCTGGGCTTGGTTTCAAAACTGTTTTTGGTGAGTGAAGAATTTCTTGTGAACCCATAACTCGCAGTTATTATTTCTTAGATGTTGTACCGTCATAATCCTGCGGCGATGATACTAGTGGAGACTCTGAACGGTCTAGATGCCTGGCGGGAAGGTCATTCTGATTTCTTGAGGGGGGTCATTTTATTTATGTGTCTATTGGAGAGATTTTCTATGGTGGTCCCACTTGAGTATCCTTTGTCGGTTGTGCCAAAATGATCCAATCGCTATTTTATCAGTGTAGGCTTAGATATTGAGAGCTGTGATAACTAGTTTGTTGAGAATGGGGCTCGAGGCTTATGTTGGTCAGTGCCTTGGTGAGGGGAGCTACTACCCATTCTGGAACTCGGAGAATACCAGTACGTTCAGTTGGTTGGCCTTATACAAACCTCTTTTTACTTTCCCTGGCATCTTTTGTGCCAGTTTGTCTGGGAATAGATTGTGCCATCTCGGACACTAGATTTCTTCCCGTGGAGGACTTGAAAGAGCGTATGCACACACGATTTCTCTATTTATAGGAAAATCATCAACCGTCGACCGGTTTATCCCAATCTATTGGTAGAGTCTGGCATATTTTGTGGACTATATGAAGTGGTTATAGAGGGGAGTAGTTTCCAAGATGTTGGCTGTGGAGACTGGGCAAAGGTGGTTTGCCATATCTAACACCATGGAGGGAGATATAGTGGTTTTCCCCAGGCTGGTTTGGGCTTATCGTTCTATAGAGCGTCAACGACACTTTCTTCAGGTAGGGGAAGTTTAGGGACCCCGGGATATAGATGATGATGGGGTTGGCTCTTCTGGCAGTTGCGGGTAGGACCCCTGGGGAATTCATTTGTGAAGCTTTTGTAATGGGTTAGGTTGTATTTTTGGTTATTCTGGTTGTGGGAATAAATTTTGAAAGGTTGTTTTAGGTGTAATGGGGCTTGTTTTTGGTTTGGTTTAAGGAAGAAAGGGTTTGGTTTAGCAAGGGAAGTTGTTTGACTCCCTATGCTGATGTAATTGTACTTGAATTTTCAAAAAATGGAACAAAAAAGTTTTTGATCATCTAGTTATGCCTCTTGACGAGTTTTTGCATTTGAATTATCTACACCAATCGTTAAGGCATACATAATCCTTTTGTTCATGTATATGTTAAAATGAACTCTCATTCTCGGGGATAAGAAAAGAATAGTATTTTGTGAAAAAGAAGGGGGTTGTGCTCATATAAAGCGGATGAGCTGCCTACGTACCTCTAGGGTTTTGAAAATTTTCTAAAATTCATTTTTGAAAGTGAAATGCTACCTAGTTAAAATATTTATTAGAAAAACACAATGGGACAAAGCCTAGTCAAAGGAAAAAGTGTACAGTGCACAAATGTTCCAAATAACATGTTCTTATATTCCCCCACCCCCCAATAAGATGCTCCCCTTATTTGATATGTTCAATTTTCTATCATTGGAATCGATGCATTCTAATCATGCACACAAAATTTTAAAATGTTGCCTTTGGTAGTGCTTTTTTAAAAAGATCAGTTAAGTTGTCACTTGAATGAACTTATATAACTTTAATTTAATTTTTCTTTTGAAGCTTGTGATTGAAGGAAAACTTTAGTGAAATGTGTTTGGTTTTCTCTCCTTTGATGAATCCTTCTTTAATTTATGCTATACATGTTTCATTACCTTTATAGTTGGCACTTAGAACATCTATAATGGAAGGTTATTGACAAGAATTTACTAGATTAAATATCTCAATCATACACATTCGCGACTACCTTCGTAGGGATATAAAATATCAGAGTGGTTAGAACAAGTAGCTATTAAATATTATTTGGTAAAGAAATAGTAATACTATAATTGAGAAATATGTTACCTGTCTGCGATCGACCCTTATGTAGATCGAAGAAATATCCAGAATCTGCATAACCAACTAACTTTGAATCATTAGAATTGTAAGAATAAAATTAACCTATTTAATTGGGGAATTAGATAATATCTAAATACCCTAAAGTCAATCATTTTTTAATTCCTTATAATTGGGTATTTTACATTTCAACTGAGCTTTCTAGAAGGACATCCTTTTAAGTATATTTTATAATGTCACATTTGTATATATAATTATTTTCATACCTTTATTTAGACAAGTATTTGTTAAGATGACTGTACTTGTTGTATGTAAAAATTATTCTTCTACGTGGATCATTGAAAAATATAAACTTGTCATTCTACGTGGCCACTTAGTTATCTTGATCAGCACCAGAGATACCTAGTCGGCTGGAATGCCGATCAACTCCCAGAATATGAACCATCAAGAATAGCAAAGGTTACTCGGATGGAAGGGCGACCAACACTGAATTTCAAGAGTCTCATTTATTGTATACAAATGTAAATGCCTGTAGATATAAAGGCGTTCCTTCTTTAGGTTTTCAGACCACTATAAATACATAGTCTCCCATAGATCAAGGGAGGATTCATTCACTATCACACCATACTGAGCTATTGTAATAGTCCAAATAATACCAATAGTGGACGTAACCTTTCTTCATAGCTAAACCACTTTAAAAACATTGTCTTTTGTGTGTTTGTTGAAATTACTTACTTTAAATTATTTGTGATTATAAATCTGGACCATATCCATTTTTAGACATCAACAGATTGGCGTCGTCTTTGGGAACAACTGTTCGTCATCGTTCTCTACTCTTGTTTATCATTTTTGTTTTATTTTTTGAAGAACGACTACTCTTCCTGAAAGCAGTCTAGGAGCTGCAGCTGACAACCCAAATCCATTTTCTGCCCCCAATGGGACAAATCTTAAAGGGATATTGCTTAACTTGGCTAGAGTAAAGAAAGCCATGCAAGAATCAGTAAGGCGGTTGGCTCACACAATACAGGACAAATCGTCCAATTCCAGGAGAGATATGCCACCCCCAGCAACTAGGAATGAGAGGAGTTATCATTTCAAGTCTTCTCATTACAGGTCGTTCCGATCGAGAGAAACATCTTCATTCCGGTCAATAGATTACTATAGTTGTAGATATTTTTCCAATGAGAGGCCAAGCTGTAATACACTGAATTTTAGAGGGATTTTATTTTAATTATGGAATTAGGATTAATTAATTTAAATGAAAAAAAATTATTTATAATTAATCCGAATTCAAATTTAATAATTACTAGCGTGATGAAAGTTAGTATTTATTGGTGATAATTATGTTGAATATTACATAGCGAATAAAGTAATATATGATTACGAAAATATTATTATGGCCGGGAGTGAAAAATACGACAGTCAAAATACACATAGTTGGGACGCACGTGTGTCGTGTCGGTATTACTTTATTGGGTTAAAAAATATATTTTTAAGTAACTCGTATGATCATTTAGAGTGCGGCAATGAGTTCGGAAGGGTCGAGATAGTCAGAAAACTCTACATGAGTGTTTTATTTGGATTTCAGGACAATTTAGGCTAAATTGACACCCCGAAGGGGTATTTTGGTCTTTTGAGATTTTGGCGAATTAAAATGGACGAAAATAGAAATTTAAAAAGGAAGTGTACTTGGGTATTATACTATCTGTCAGTTTCCAAACCTGAGTGAGAGACAGAGAGAACCAAAGAAGGAGAAGAAGAACTCGATAGGAGCCCTGGAATAAAGACCCAAGCTCTCACACCAATGCGTAGATCGTGAAGAGAGGATCACCCATATACCAATTTCATTCAGCGAATCAGAAGTTCACAAAAGGGTAACTATTTATCTTGCTGGATTTTTAGAGCATATATGATTAAGGTTAATTTAGTTGATGGATTAATCATAATATCATGTAATTGGGACTCAAATCGGGAATTTATTCATACTTGTGGTATAGGAATTACATGTAATTGAATAGCTATTGTTTTGGGGATAAAAAAATCTGAATTTTAAATGTTGGAATCGTGAAATTATATCTGAGTTTAATGGGTCATTAATGGTGATTATATGAAATTAGGGCATGTTGAAGATTTCAAAAATTTATCAAAATTCAGGTTGAAAGTTTAGGGATTTGATGTTAAAAACGGATGGAAAAGTGCTCTAATACTAGGGAATATATATTAGAGTTGTTGAATGTGAATTAGGATGGGTTTAAAGCAATTTTGTTGTTGAATGAATTAGGAAAATGAAACTTTTGGAAAATAGGGAAGCTTTCGGATATCTCGTTCGAAGACCTGCCCAGGTCGTTCCAACGAGAATTCCAAGGAGATTACTAACGAGATTTTAGAGTTTGTTCGAAGTCATATTTTCGTTTGAACAACCTCGTTCGAATGAGAATCCCCAAGTTCTAACGAGATTTCAGAAACTCTAATTTTTTCCCGGACGAGTTAAAATCCTTTTGGGTTAATTCAAGTGAGAGAATAGGATCTACGCTATTCTGGAGTAGTTTCGTTTCATGGTCTAGTAGTGATATAAATTGTGTAACTACTAAGAGAATGTGTTGGAGTGAGAGAGACTTAAAGAGTATATATGATATAGAGATAAGTCGTACGTTTAAGTATTGTGAGTAGTAGAGACGATAATACTACATATAAATTCGGAACTTGGTTTGTGTCAATACCTAACGAATATAATAAGTTGTGTGTATACTTATTGATTGAACTATTATATGCATGACATACCTACGCTGCTTGCTATCGAGTGGAGGTTGTGCATTGTGGACGATTATGCCTTAAGGAGCCTTCGGGTGGGATTTTGATTTATACCACTAGAGCATAGAACCTAGGTACGGGTTATCTGTGAGAATGATAGTGATGACGGTCGTATGGGTGCATAGGTATGTGTGTATCCCATTGTCTTGGAACTATGTTCGCCTCCAATACGTGTGTTTGTTTTGATGGCTCGCGAGAGATTGAACCTATAGTCCGTTATGCAATGAGCGATGCACCAGGACATGTTAGCAGAGTATGCATGCATCGTAGATGTGTCTTGGGGTGCATTATTGTACATATATAATAGAGTGTATGTATTTATATATACTTATAATACTATCTACAGTGTGAATTAAGTAGACATGAATAATAATGAAATCTGAAATGAATTAAGTCTGTGAACACTTTATTTATATTAAATTGAAAAATCGCTTATCCATGTTAAAGAGAAATTGTTATGTATATTGCAAGGAAATACCAGGGAACGATATTGGGCAATGATTAGATGTTAGACGAGAAAGATCTAGTTAGCATTAGAATATAAACTAGTAGGTTTTATTGGTACGTTAGGCATGCACATTAGATGAGATGTGAGCATCTCAAGTGAGTAGGATAATCTAACATGACTAATATATGTGCTATTAATTCATTTTAAGCACTTGCTGATTTTTAAACTGTTTTCAACTCGGGCTCAGACCCGTTTTCTGTAAATCTCTTTTCTTGTCAAATTATTTTAGGTGCTCAGCCATAGGGACACCAGGCATAGGATTTTCATTCACTCGGCGAGATGTAGATGTCGTGGAAGCTGCGGGACCTTGGTAGTAGATGCCTTTTTGTCTATCATTTCTTCCTTTTGAGTTATTTCACCAGTTAGGGCATGTTGCCTCTTTTTCTATTAAGATAGTCAGAGATGTTGGATTTAGTTATTTGATTCTTTCAGTTGTTAGTCTATTTCTGTTGGATTATTGTATTTGGTACTTAGACTGGATGTGTTTACTCCAGTTCCATTTATTATTGCAGTTATTTCCTAACATATAAGATTGGTGTGAATGCTGAATGTTTATTTATTCGTTAACCTCGTTTTATATTAATTTAAAGATAAAATTTTGACATCACCCTTTTTAAATATTAGGTGGTTAGTATTTAATGATAAATTTTTCGACAGTGATGCATAATATGAACCAATTGGATATTCTGATTTAATTTAATAAAGGAATGATCATCCGGTATTTAATTAGGCGGGGTGTCGCAGCTGGTATCAGAGCATCAGGTTCTAGAGTCATTAGGATCTGTGTGGCTTATTATGCTTTCGCGTAGCTTTCTTTGATATAGAGCCCTATATTTAGGACTGTTACGTTCATTAATTAAGCATTCAACGTCTTTAGCTGTTTGAGATATTTATTGTGGACTTATAAATATTCTCTCTTATTTCTGATGCCTTCCATAAGGCACACCCTCCAGAGTTCTCAGGGAGTTCCGATATAGTAAAGGTGAGCCAATGGAGGAATGATATACAGAGACACCTAAGAATGTATGAGTGCACAGAGGTGCAAAATTAGATTTTGGCTACCTTTAAGTTGATAGAAGAAACGTTATAGTGGTGGGAGTCTACTACCACTACGGAGGATAGAGAGAACTTGACTATTTGAGAGTTCTGGGTGTGATTTGACCGCAAATACTTCCCTTTTGTCGTGAAGATCGAGATGAGGCAAAAGTTGTTGAACCTTAGACAGGAAGGGAAGACAATTACAGAATATGAGGAAGAGTTTAATGATCTTCTGAATATAGTGCAAGATGAGATACCGATGGAGGAGAAGAAGATTTAGGGATGGATTGACTTGGAGGATTCGCGAACATCTGTTAGGGAATATTTCATTGGTCAATTATTCTGATGTTTTTAATGCTTTCCTTTTACACTGACAGGACCACCGCTTCCATCAGTAGGGAAGCAAATGAGTTGGGGAGTCCAGCCAGCAGGGCCGAACATGAGGTAGTAGTGCCAGTGGGGCACCAACAGCTCATGGATAGGTCCGTCAAGTGAGCAGAGTTACTATCAAGGGGACCTTGCTAAGTGATTCCGTTATGGAGATTTCAGACAGGGGCAGGGAGGTTTTAGACAGGGCCATCAGGGACAGCCTGGTCAACAGCGCCAACAGCGATTCCAGTAGGGCCAGTAGGACCAAGAGAGGGGTGGTAACGGCCATCAGGGCCGAAGACAGCAGGGGCAGAGGGGAGGACACTTTCCAGGGAGGTGTTTTTCTTGTGGCAACACTATCCACAAACATCAAGGCCCGCCTGAGAGGGGTAGATCCCCGCAGTAGTAGCAGCAGTAGCAGCAGCAGCAGGGCGCTCGTTAGGAGCCCCAACGACCGATATTTCTAGCCACCCTCCCAGCACCACCCCAGGTACCAGCCATTCCAGCAGCTCCGATGCAGCAGGGATAGTTGCAATATGGGCGTGTTTATAACGTCCATCAGGCCGCAGTTCATCAGGTCCTGCCCGCAGTCGAGGGTATTTTTTCTATCCAGGGGACTTTAGAGAGGATATTATTTGATACGGGGGCTTCACATAGTTTCATTACCACTAGTTTTGCACGTGCCACGGGGTTATTAAACAAGACATATAACATAGTTACTAATGTAGACTCACCAATGGGATATGGGTCTTTGATATTCTTTATATGTCGGGGAGTAGGCATAGGGATTGGGAGATTGATTTTACCGGTCAATAGTTACGTATAGGGATATGATTGATTGCTATAGCCATAGTATTGTGTTTGTCGTACCAGGTCAGAAGATGTTTTTTATTGGCGATGCCTTGTCCTGAGGGAGGTTCGTCGACCCACTTATCTTATATAGAGGAGGATACCTCTAAGGGAGTGGTGATACCTTTTGATTCTATTACGGTTGTTCGTGAGTTCACTGATATATTTCAGGACATACCGAGATTACCGCCCAGTAGGGAGATAAAGTTTGGGATAGATTTGGCGCCAAGCATTCGGTCGATAACCCGTGCAACTTACTATAGGCTCAAGTAGAGATGAGGGAGCTATGAGATCAAATCGAGTAGTTATTGGGTCAGGGTTTCATCTGCAGGAGTACCTCGCCTTGGGGTGCTCCCGTGTTATTCATGAAGAAGAGAGATGGGTCGCTACTATTATGTGTTGACTGCCGAGAGTTAAATAAGGTCACAATATGAAATAAATATCTGTTGCCCCGAATCGATGACCTGTTCGACCAGTTGAGGGGATCTTCCTATTTTTCGAAGATAGTCTTGAGGTCGGGGTACCATCAGTTACGTATTAGGGAAGAGGATGTACCTAAGACTGCTTTTCAAACGAGGTATGGATCTTATGAGTTCAGGGTTATGACATTTGGGCTAACCAATGCACTAGAAATCTTCATGGACTTGATGAATAGGGTGTTCAGAGAGTTCTTAGATCAAGTTGTCAATGTCTTCATTGATGACATTCTGATTTATTCCCTGACTAAGGAGGAGCATGTCGAGCATCGGAGGATGGTTTTACAGACCCTACGTGAGCACGAGTTATACGCAAAATATGAGAAGTGTGGATTTTGGCTGAGAGAGGTTCAGTTCTTGGGGCACATCATTTTTATGGACGGGATATCAGTAGATCTCGGGAAGGTTTTAGCAGTGAGGGAGTGGGGACAGCCCACGACACCGATGGAGATACGTAGTTTCTTATGGCTAGAAGGATACTACAGTCGGTTTATTTGGGAATTCTCAAGGATAGTGGGTCCGTTGACAAACTTTACCCATAAGGGGATGCCATTTATATTGTATGATGCCTGCCAGTTGGATTTTGATAAGGTGAAGGACAAGATGACTTTAGCACCGGTTCTAGCACTACCCAGGTCGAGGGTGTAATACCTGGTTTACACTGGTGCGTCCTTACTAAGACATAGGGGTGTGCTTCAGTAGGAGGATAAGGCGATTGATTATGCTTCCTGTAAGCTTAAACCTCATGAGAGGAGTTACCCCACCCAAGACTTAGAGTTAGCAGCAATCGTGTTTGCATTGCGTATATGGAGACATTATCTCTTGGGGGAGAAATTTTGCCTGTTCATGGATCAAAAGTCATTGCAGTATTTGTTCACATATCAGGAGCTAAATATGCGTCAATGGAGGTAGCTTGAATTTATGAAGGACTACCAGTTCAATATCCATTATCGCCTGGGGAAGGATAACGTGGTAGCAGACACGTTAAACCATAGGCCAGTAGGTGAGGTGGTCGAGATATAGAGGGCGAAATAGTACTCGGGCATCAGGATGCAGTTGCCCGCTCATTCAAGTCAGTGATGACAATTACACCCGAGATAGTTACCAGGGTGATACAGGATCAGACAACGGATTCTTTCTGTCAGGATCAGATTATCCAGCTTCTAACCGAGGGAGCAGAGTCCTTCTCCGTGAGCTTAGATGGGGTTTTAGCTTTAATGGCAGACTAGTAGTTTCAGAGGGGGAGGAGTTATGGCATGAAGTGATGGCAGAGTCACACGGTTCACAATTTATAGTGCATCTCAAAGGGGATAAGATGTACCAGGATATGAGGTGATAATTTTGGTGGAGTGGAATGAAGAAGGACATCACTGAATTTATTTCAAAGTGTGCCACTTGTCAGGTGGTGAAGACAAACCATCAGAGACCGAGAGGATTACTACAACCATTGGAAATCCCTATCTGAAAATGGGAGAGCATTTCCATGGATTTCATCATAGAGCTGACTACATCGCAGAGGGGTTACGATTCCATATGGGTGATTGTGGATCGATTGACCAAGGTAGCTCATTTTCTGCCAGTCCAAACCGACTATACTATGGGTCAGTATGCTCAGATCTTCATTGTTGAGATCATGAGACTCCACGGGGTGCCCCTTGATATCGTGTCCGACCAGGATAAGATTTTTGTTTCCAGATTTTAGGAGAGTTTCCAGTAGGCCATGGGTACGGAGCTAAGATTAAGTTTGGCCTATCATCCGTAGATGGACGGGAAGATAGAGCAAACGAATTAAATGTTGTAGGATATTCAGCGGATGTGTATCCTTAATTTTGGAGGGGGGTGGGAGCAGTACCTTCCACTAGTGGAGTTTGCTTATAATAACTTTTACCAATTTACTATTGGCATGGCTCCATTTGAGGTGTTATATGGTAGACCTTGTCGTTCCCCAGCATGTTGTCTTGAGGTGGGGGACAACAAATTACTTGGGCCGGAGGTGATTCAGGACACATCAACTAAGATTGAGTTGATACAGAGTCGCATTCGAGTTGCTTAGGATAGGCAGAAAAGTTACGCCGATGCCAAGAGGTTCTTCAGGGAGTTCAGTGTGAGGGATCAGGTGCTGTTGCGAGTATCTCCTATGAAGGGGGTAATGCATTTTGGAAAGAAATGGAAGTTTGCGCCGAGATATGTTGGACCATTTGCTATTATTAAGCGAATTGGGCCAATATCTTACAGACTTGGGTTACCGGAGCACCTGCATAGGATTCATGATGTGTTTCATATTTCTTCACTGAGGAAATATCTTCGGGATGACTTGGCCCACACCTATATTTCCTTAGAGGAGATTGATCTACAGCCCGGTAGTTCTTACAAGGAGGGGCTAGGTATTATTCTAGACCGTAGTGAGAGAAAATTAAGGTCAAAGATAGTGCCGCTAGTACGCGTGTAGTGGCGGCATCATAATGTAGAGGAGTCTACCTAGGAGCGTGAGGATGACATGCAGGAAAAATATCCAGAGTTATTCCTACCAGGCAAGGTTCTAAAAAATACGAGGCGTGATCGTGGCTTGGAGGCCAAGCCTTAAGCCTTAGAAGCCTAAACGGGCCTTAAGCATAAAAAGGCGTGAAAATGCCTTTAGGCCTTTTTAATATATCTTAATATTTTTTAACCATAACAAGGCTATTAAAATACTAAAATTGTATATATCATAAAAATCTGTTAGAATATTTGCAAATTAAAATACTAATTGATTATTTTGGAGGAGATAATGGTCCGGTTAGAAAAAAAAATTCTTTAAAATGCGATATCGTTTTACTAACGCATTGTTGTTTTTAGAAAAAAGTGCGCCTTAAAGGTTTTACCAAGAATAAGGCATACAAAACTTAAGGCGAGGCGTTTCTCCCAAGCCTTAAGCCTAGGCATGCCTAAGAGGGTTTTTTAGAACACTAATACTAGGTATACCTTTATTCTGTTCTTTTTCGAATTTCGAGACAAAATTTCGTTATTAGGGGGGAAGTATGTAATACCCCTTATTTTTAAGGGATTTTATTTTAATTATGGAATTAGGATTAATTAATTTAAATGGAGAAAATTTATTTATAATTAATTTGGATTTAAATTTAATAATTACTTGCGTGACGAGAGTTAGTATTTATTGGTGATAATTATGTTGAATATTACTTTGCGAATAGAGTAATATATGATTACGAAAATATTATTATGGCTGGGAGAGTGAAAAATACGGCAGTTGAAATACACTTAGTTAGAACGCGCGTGTGTGTCGTGTCAATATTACTTTTTTGGTTTAAAAAAATTATGTTTAAGTAACTCGTATGATCATTTCAAGTGCCGCGATGAGTCTGAAAGGGTCGATGTAGTCACAAAACTCTATCTGGGTGTTTTATTTTGATTTCGGGACAATTTAGGCCAAACCGACACCCCGAAGGGGTATTTTGGTCTTTTGAGATTTTAATGAATTAAAATTGAAGAAAATAGAAAATTAAAAAGGAAATGTACGTGGGTATTATACTATCTATCAGTTTCCAAACCTGAGTGAGAGACAGAGAGAACCAAAGAAGGAGAAGAAGAACTCCATAGGAGCCCTGGGATAAAGACTCAAGCTCTCACACCAAAAATCACGTGTAGATCGTGAAGAGAGGATCACCCCTATACCAATTTCATTTAGAGAATCAGAAGTTCACAAAAATGCAAGTGTTTATCTTGCTGGATTTTTAGAGCATGTATGATTCATGTTAATTTAGTTGATGGATTAACCATAATATCATGTAATTAGGACTGAAATTGGGAATTTTTTTCATGGTTGTGGTATAGGAATTGCATGTAGTTGAATAGCTATTGTTTTGGGGTTAAAAAAACTAAATTTTATATATTGAAACCACGAAATTATATCTGAGTTTAATGGGTCATTAATAGCATAATAATCTCCCTAGACATCAAATCTCTAGCTTCCATTAGTTGGTTGAATTATTCATTGATAACTTTTGCTTTGGGGTAAGCCGATCAAGAGTGTTACTCATCTTTTGACCGTGTGCCAAAAGTCTGGAGAAAGTACTCTGGAGTATTGCTTGTCAAAGATATTTACTATGACTTAGCAAAAATCCACCCAAAATCATGATAGAACTTATGTCTAAGGCTAGAAATATTATAAATGCCGAGGAGGCCATGGATGTTAAGGAAGTTCTGGAGACAAAGGGTGAAAGTCAGAAGAACAATTCATTCAAGAAAGATAAAAAAGACAAAATAAATTAATTCAATCAAGAAGTCTGATAAGTATACTCCACTCACCAAAGGTTCCCACCACATCCTGGGGGAAATCAAGGGAAACCGAGATTTGAACTGGCCTGGAAAGCTGAGATGACCTCCCAATAAAAGGGATAAATCCAAGTACTATGATTTTCATAAGGATCATGGGTACACCATTGATAGTTGCATCGCCTTGAAGAATGAGGTGGAAAATTTTATTCGACAAGGGAAATTGAATAAATTTATTGATCAAAATGGAAACCGAGATGCACGAAGAAGGTCTGAATATCCTGGCCGAGGAAAGTATGACACCAAAAGAGCACGCAACAATAATTTTAAAGATGATCTTGACTTGTCGAAGAAGCCCGATGAACCTAAGGTGGAGGTATGAATTATTTATTTTGGCTATCACTTTATTGTCGGTGGGGATGCTGGAGGTGGAGATGAGATTGCAAAAAGGAAAGCTTATTTAAATAAAGCTAAGGCCTACCCATCTATCAAATAAATTGGTATGTCTGAATGTACAAATGGTCGAACAAGGAAGGTCCACAAGGATATAATGGTGATCGGATTATCTAAAAAAATTTGATTAGGGTTCTTTATCCTCATGATGATCCGCTAGTTACCACCTATAGGGTTCATCACGACAGAGTTGCAAGAATATTGGTCGATAATGGGAGTTATGTCAACGTTATGTTCTATAACTATTTTCGTAGCCTAAGGCTATGAGACAGTAAACTAGAGCTATATCACAGGCCTCTCATAGGATTATTATGAGAAAAGGTATACCCATTAGGAACCATCAAGCTAGAAGTGTTGTCGGTACCTGGCCAGTAAGTAGGAAGGAAAGAATTCATTTATTTGTGCTGGACAAAATCGTCCTATTAGCTTATAATATTATCCTCGGTAGAGTGGTAATGAAGTAATTAGAAGTCGTGCCATCTACTGTGCATTAGTGTATGAAATTTCATACGAATTATGGAGTCGGCATAATGAATGGTAACTAGATGAAAGCCACGGAATGTTATTATATGCCAGCCGACCAATAGGAAGTACAGAAGGGTACAACATTCCACATTGACACTCTGGATCCTCGAGAAGAGGAAGAGCTCGTGAACGGATAGATCATGGAAGAAACAGAAACTATTGTGCTTAAAAATGAGAATCCAAAAAGAACCACTCAAATAGGTTCAAGGTTGACTCATTTTCTCAAACAGGAATTGATTAAATTCCTTAGAGAAAGGAAGAATGTGTTCACTATGGAGCCACGAGGATACGCCAGGGATTGATCCAAATTTTATGTGCCACGAGCTCAACATTTATCCAGATTACAAGTCGATTAAGTAGAAACGTCAAGTGTTCAATCCCGAGAAGAATATGGTAATCCAGGAGGAAGCAGAGAAGTTACAACGAGCACTATATAGGATGTCAAATACCCTAGCCGGTTGGCCAATGTGGTTATGGTCAAGAAGAAGAACAACAAATAGCTCATGTGAATGGATTTCACATACCTCAACAAAGCATGCTCAGAAGATCATTTTTCTTTACCAAGGATTAATCAATTGGTAGATGCAACCGCATGTAATGAATTGATCAGTTTCGTGGATGCTTATTCTGGCTATAACCTCCTTCATTACCAACCGAGGAACGTACTATTGCAATATTATGCCTTTTGGGCTGAAAAATACTGGAGAGACTTATCAAAGGTTGATGAACAAAGTATTTGAAGACCAGATTGGTAAGAATATGGAAGTCTACATAAATGACATGCTTACCAAGAGAAAATTTATTACCGACCATATTGTGGACTTGGCCCAAACATTTGATCAGCTGGAGAAACGTGAAATGAATCTTAATCCGACCAAATGTATCTTCAAAGTACAAGAAGAAATTTTCCTAGGATATATTATCAATCCAAGGGGGATTGAAGCCAATCCTGATAAAATGAAGTCCTTGCTGGAAATAAAGTCCCCGACGAATAAAAAGGACGTGAAAAAATTGACAGGAAGAGTAGCGGCTCTAAACCGATTTGTTCATAAGCTACAGATAAATGTCTTATATTCTTTAAGCTGCTAAAAAAGACCTTTAAGTGTAATGAAGAATGCAACAAAGATTTGTTAGAATTGAAGAGGTATTTGGCATGTCCATCTCTTTTATCCCGACTATAGAGCATACTTCTTCGGAAGAGAGCTTAGCTCAAAAGTAAACTAAAATTATGTCCGATCAACCAGAATCATTGGTCTTTAAGAAAGGATGCAATGAATAGCGGAGCAAAGCAATAATATATTTAAATATGGAAACTAACATAGGAAGATTTCTCTAATGACGCTCTAATTTGGAATTTTTTGTATATGGCTCCTCATGCGCTACTAGCGGTGGAGCTGACCTCATTATCAATACTCCAGACAACTTGGTTGTGGAATATACTTTGAGATTTCAATTCCAGGCTTACAATAATGAAGCTGAATATGAAGCATTTATTACTAGACTGGAATTAGGTTATTAATTAGGTGTCAAGCAAGTGTTGGTACATAGTGATTCTTGGCTTATTGTTAATCAGATACAGCAAATTTATGGAGTTAAAGGAGAAACAATGGTGAGATACCATAAAAAATCTATGGAGGTTATTTTCTTATTCCATGTAGTCAAGATGATAAGGATTCCAAGGTTGGAGAATGCCCGAGCAGATGCACTTACTCAGCTAGTCTCACCAACTCAGATAGAGCTCAGGCGAATAATTCTAGTAGAAATCATGGCCCGTAGAAGAATTGATGGAACAGATTTCAGTATAATCTCTGTGAAACTAGGTCCTTCTTAGATAGATCCGATTAGATATTACATCTAAAGAGGATCATTTCTCTCCAACCAAAAAGAAGACAAGAAGATGAGGTACAAAATAGCTAGTTATGTTCTAGAAAAAGGTGTTCTGTATTAGAGAAGATGCACTGTCTCCTTACTTCATTGTGTTCATTTAAATAAAGTGAATGACCTGATAAAAGAGGTACATAAAGGCTCATGTGGAGATCATTCACTTGGAAGATCATTAATACAAAGGATAGCAATGCAGGGCTATTATTGACCGACGATGAAGACAGTCTATATTTGTTTCGCTAAAAAATGGGGTAAGTGCCAAAAATTAGCCACCATCCATAGAAGACCAGTGGAAACTCTAAAACCCATCACTTCTCTATGGTCGTTTTCTATTTTGGGGATAGACTTGATCAGACCATTGTCGACCACCGAAGGATGGTTCAAATATCTAGTTATAGCAGTGGATTATTTCACCAAATGAGTGAAGGCTGAGCCATTAATTGATATGCCTCATTAGAGGGTTTTTCAGTTTATATGAAAATAGGTCATTTGCCGTTATGGAATTCCTTATGCTTTCATTACAAACCATGGCAACCAGTTTGATAACAAAGAGTTCGAAGAGTATTGCATCAGGTCTGGCATTCCACTACATGAAAAAGGCAAAAATGGCACCCTTCACCTGACCAGCCTTGTCACAGTCAAAGAATGTGACAAAAAAACATGCATTTTTTGTCAAGGTCTTTGATCGTGACAAGTCCGTTGCAACTTTTTGTCACGGTCTTTGACCGTGACAGCTTATAAAGTTGTCACTATTAAAGACCTTGACAGGTCCGTGACAATAATAAAAAGAAAACCCTCCTGCTTCTATTTTTCCTTTCCCTCTTTTTCATTAGCAGACGATTCTCTCTCTCTCATCAGGCGATTATCTCTCTCTCTTTCATCAGGTACGTCCCTCTCTCTCTATCTCTCTCTCTCTCCGTGACAATAATAAAAAGAAAACCCTCCCGCTTCTCTTTTTCCTTTCCCTCATTTTTCATTAACAGACGATTCTATCTCTCTCTCTTTCATCAAGTACGTCTCTCTCTCTCTCTCTCTCTCTCTCTCTCTCTCTATATATATATATATATATATATATATATATATATATATATATATATATATATATATGTGTGTGTGTGTGTGTGTGTAGGGTGTGTGTAGGGTGTGTGTGTGTGTGTAGGTCTGCATGTGTGTGTTTTTGGATCTCTCTGTGTGGGGGGCAGTGTGTGTGTAGGTAGGGGGAGGCAGTGTGTGTGTGTAGGTCGGGGGGGGGGGGGGAGTGTGCGTGTCTGTGTAATTTGAAATTAATATTGGGTGGTTATATTAGGAATTGATATTGGGTATTGGTATTGGTATTGATATTGAATTTGAAATTGGTATTAGTATTGGTATAAATTGAAATGATATAAATTGGTATTGGGATTACATATATTTTGTGTAAATGTGAAATTAAAATTAAAATTATTGAATTGTTGAATTTTTCGGGATTCTTGAATTGTTATTGACTGGTGGATTTGAACATTTAAATGGACATTAAGTTGGTTGGCCCTAGGAATTTTTAATAAAAGACATTATTGTTTGCATTGTTGTTTTGAATTCTTGAATTGTTGTTAACTGGTGGATTTGAACACTTAGATAGCCATTGAGTTGGTTGGACCTAGGCATTCTCTAACATCTAGGGTTGTGATGTGAAATGAAACATAACTATGTAAAAATCGAATATAAATAAGACATAATTAAATGGAACATATTATAAATTTTATACAACAAGTAATTAGTAATCATGCATTCACATGAGAATATATGCATGTATGTAGCCCGCAAGGCAAGTGTTATACAACAAGTAACGAGGGTAAAAGGTAATAACGGGAACCTCAATAGATATCCCATGTAAAAATTTACATTAAGTCAACTTCTTATATGACACTTGCCTTGGGGGGTGCATGCCTGCATGTACTCTCATTTGAATGCATGGCATAACGGTTCTGTAACATTTATAACTAATTTAAATTACATATAGTGCGCATAGATATTAACCTTCTATTTTTTAAATTTACGCATTCAATAGCCCTTAGATTTGTTTGAGAGTCATTACCCTTGTAATGAGATCTCTCGAATTATCCCATTTGGACAGTTTAGGACTGCATAGTTTTTGTATAATAATATTCTTAGTGGCTTAAACTTGTTGCTTTTGGAGGAAGCTCTTCTACCGTATCTTAATATTCTCAAGGTACATACTAGATGATGCAATGTTAAGTGTTATTTCAATTGATAAATTAAAATAACACTTATTTGCCAATCTATGTCGTGTAACTATGGGAATATGCTGTCGAATTTTTCTCAAATTAGAACAATGTGCATGAGATGTTAAGTATATTACAGAAATACGCGGTCTTGAATGGGATAATACCACTCACCCTTTATAGGATATGGAGGAAATAGGAATTATATTGTTTTTATAATATAACACCAAAACGTGAAATGTCAATCTTGTAGTAAATTATTTAATGGGAACTAAATGTTCACACTTTTATTTATACTAATCCATGAATATACACTTCTGACCCATAATAGGTGATTATTTATAGTAGCTGTAATGGGATATCCTAAATACAAAGAGTGGATGGGCGATACAAATAGATTAGGGGATGTGTTTCACAAAAGTTCTAATGAATTTATAAAATACGTAAAGAGATATCATAATGATGAAGAGTTCCCATGTCCGTATGCTAAGTGTAAGAATGGTAAGGTGTTTGAGTGAAAAATAGTTGAACTACATTTGTTAAGATGGGGTATGCAAGATAGTTATCGATTTTGGATTTTTCACGGGGAATCAAAATTTTCTTTTATCCCCGAACAATCTTCACAACAACCTTCAACAATTAGGATAGATATACAAGGGGAGAATGATAATATAGATCATAATATGCTAGATGATTTAGTTGATGATGCGTATGGAGTTCATGAAGTGGAAGAGAATGAGGTCACTGACAATGTACAAGGTTCGGGTGCTCACGAAGATATCAGGATAAACCTTGACTATGACTGCCAAAGTTTAAAATTTAAGGCAAATACTCTGGATCTGTGAAAGATCAAACAACTTTACATGCCATGGTTGGTTTGCATAATTTAAAGACCCAATACGATTTGTCTGGAAATAGCGTGACATGAATTCTGAATTGGGTGAAGGGCTTGCTACTTAAGGAGAATACGCTTTCCAAATAGCTATCATATTATGAAGAACAATTTGAAAGGTTTGGGAATGAAGTATAAATCGATTCATGCTCGTGTGTATGACTGCATACTATATCAAAAATAGTATGAAAATCTCGATCAGGGACCGGTATGCGATGAACCTAGATATGTCCAATCAACTGGCAAGGAAGGCACGAGCTCAAAAGTGCCTCAAAAAGTGTTGAAATATTTTCCCATTGGTCCTAGATTAAATCATTTTTCATAGTAATATGGATAGCGGAGGCAATAACTTGGCATGCTAGGGCAGAAGCAGGGGATAATCTCATACGTCATCTTATTGATTCCACATCTTAGAAAAGGATGAGTTATGAGTATCCCGATTTTGCTCTAGAAAAGAGTAACATTCGTTTCCCAATATCAACAGATGCTTTCAGTCCATTTGGAAATCTAAGCGCCATTTAGAGTGTATGGCCAGTGATCCTAGCGCCACTCAACATCTGTCTTTCATAGTGCATGAGACCTGAATTTTTCATGCTATCTTTGTTGATACCTGTTGTCAATTTATAAAATACCGCAAGTGTGGGGGCTATTATAGAATAGTGAGTGTAAGTACGGGTTGAACCCACAAAGATTTGTCAGTTTTAACTTTTAAAAGAATTACAACTGTCAAACTAGACTAAATGGAGTAGAGAATAATTATTAAACTAAATAAAAGAGACTACGAATAATGAGAGAACACAAGAGTTGTAAATAATATGAAAGAATTAGGATTCGAGGTCCAATTATCACGTAACTAATAT
This sequence comes from Sambucus nigra, assembly GCA_949130495.1. NCBI lineage: Eukaryota > Viridiplantae > Streptophyta > Magnoliopsida > Dipsacales > Adoxaceae > Sambucus > Sambucus nigra. The sequence goes on along the minus strand of OX422224.1, from coordinate 142,815,619 downwards.
TTCACACTAATTTAATGTTGTCATTCCCTTTTTATAACTCAAATTAAACCGACTCACGTCGCGTTTAATTCGAAAAATATAAAAGTTATGTTCGAAATATTTATACCGTCTCTAATAAATGGCTAAATGTGACACCCCGCTTATTAAAATAAGAGGTGGCTAGCCCGATACTCCAATAAATACAGGATTCATAGATGGTCCATTCTTAGCATCACTTTCGTTAAAAATAATAATACGAGACGACCACTAGTTATTTTAGAAAACGGATGTCAATTTTATTTGTGAGTTAAAAAAAACATTTAGACAATCCAATTTATAAAAGAAAGTGGATAAATATATAAGAGGCAGTTTAGTAAACATTCTACAAAACAATAACCGAATAAGCTATCGGTTAACAGACCAATACAATGGTTACACCAAGTACTACAAATAAGTATCACAGTATATAAGAAATTACAAAACTTAGGCAACACACCCGAATATTTTTCTGATCATAACTAGAATATACAAAAGATAGATGCGTCTATAACAAGAATCCTACAACATCCGTAAAAATGTTGTAGCGCCCTGGCACTGATAAGGAAGGATCATATCGGGCGCCCTTGCGGTGGAGCACCTGAGCATAAAAGAGAACCATAAAAGAAAAAGAAAAATATAAACGGGTCAGGGCCCAGTTTGATATGATATCCGCGCGAATAAAATGCATAACCGTTATGAGCACTAAACATTATAAACAAGTTGGATTCTCTCTTGAAAAATAATCATACTCACCTCTCAACTAAATACACATCCTAGCGTCACACTAAATCATTATGAATTAAACTTCCTGTTTAATTAAGAGAAATCGCAAAATTCCATAATCGTGCTTATCTTCCAATTTCATAAAACATTAATTCACAAGCCCATTTACCATTTTGGGAAACTTTTGTCACACAGTTGATTTATAAAATGCCACTTTCGTGCGAATAGTTATAGTCACAATATAACGATTCTAAGACCATCCTTTCGGGACTCATCCCACTGGATGCACCCCTAAATATCTATCATCTTCTAGGGCCTATAACCAAGACGACCTGGGCATCCTAAATCTCATAACGTGGGAAGCGACCATATACCTTCGACACTGAGTCATAACCATACTCGGAATTACCTCACTTCGAATAAAACAACATCACAATGTAACCACCGGTCATATGGCCAAGGCCTATATTCTCCTTGCATTCACTAGCTAGAGGACATCACCTTATGCGTGTAACTTACCTTCTGATAGCATTTAGAGAAGTATGTAAATGCATGCCACGATCTCAAGATATGCCAATTTAAAACATCCACTTTTTACATTTTCGAAATCATATGTGTTTAGCAATATGTGCTAATTTAAAATATATATTTCTTATTCACAAAGTCCTATGTTTTTAACAACATCGGCTATAAAATATAATTATCCTCATACTAATCTCCAAGAGTCCAAAACCATACTATATGCCACCAAGGGTAATTTTCCTCAATACTAGTCTCCAAGAGTCCTAGGCAATACCATCATACTTCCTTTAATCCTAGGCTAGCTTTCTAGATGGAAACGACACTAACTTCTATTGAATAACCCCCAAAATAAACCCCATTTACGCACATTACTAGTCTAGGGTATTAATCCCCATAATATCGACCCCTAATACTCTTTATTTCTTCCGAAGAGAAGGTTCCTAAGCCTTAAACTCAAAAGAAAAGGACTAGAAACTAAGTTGGAAAAACCCTCTAAAACAGCAGGATTTCCGAATCGATTTGCCTAGGGTCGAATCGATTCGCCCCTGGTAGCGAATCGATTCACCCCAAAAGCGAATCGATTCGGCTGAGAAAAACCAACTTTCTATCTCAGCCCTAATCGATTCGGCATTAACCCGGATCGATTCGGTTCCTCAGACCTCTAGCCCTAATTATCAGTGAATCGACTCGTTGAGGAGGGCGAATCGATTCGCCTTGGTCAGATTGCCCAGTTTGGGATGCGGGTTGATATAAACCCTAAATCGCCCCATTTTAATTATTCCATCAAATCTTAACATCATCAACTAAAATTTTAACCAAATCATTCCTACACATTAACTAACTAATATCTCCAACTCAAATCAAATTTAATTCAAAGTTTAAGGGTTTAAACACCAAAAATCATCGAAACCCATCAATGGTTTAAATCTAAAAAACACAACTATATATACAAATTATCCACACTAAATCATACATTTACAAGTTAGAAACTTGCCTCAAGTTTGTAGTCTTGGATTCTCTTCCCGTAGCAACGATTCCAAGCTCCAAATCTCCAATTCTTTCTTTTTTCTCCATTTTCTCTTCTCTTTCTCCCAAGCTCTCTCTCTCTCTAAGTTTAAAACATAAAATGAGCTCAAATGCTCTAGCAAGACTAAAATACCCAAATTATATTAAGTCTAACTTTAAAAGCTACTACACAATTAAAATGACTTGTAACAACATAATTAAGTTATAACCGGTCAAAAGTACCCGAAACCCAAAATTATAACTTGGAATTTATTTTGACTATCTCAATCATTTTCGGACTAACCATACCCTCTAAATTGGCATCCGAAATATTATACAATATTTTATGTTCCAACGTCATATTAAATTATTAATAATGATCCAATTGGAATATAAGTCATAACCGTCGCTTAAAGTACAACGACGCAATAAAACACAATATGATGTTGTTTACATTCATGTAACAATAAATATGCAAAACTCGGTAAATATTATCTCTTAAATCACTTAAAATAATATTCACTTCAACTTTGTTTATTTTATATAATTAATCCACTAGGCAAATTAATATAAAAATAATTACTCAAAAGTAAGGGGTATTACACACTCCCCCCCCCCCCCCCTTACAAGGGAATTTTACCCTCAAAATTCAGGCGTGCCTTATAAAAAAGACTAGGGGGTACTTCTCTCAAATATCTTCCTCTCGTACCAAGTAAATTCCTCGACATTGTGGTGTTCTCACTGGACTCGAACTAAGGGTACCACTTTCGATCTTAGTCTACACTCTTCGTGATTTAAAATAGCAATCGGTTGTTTCTCATATGAAATATCAGGTTGTAACTCGATATCATCTGATGGAATATGCCAATGAACTCCTTCATATCCTTTATACATCTTCAAGGATGACACATGACACACATCATGAATTTGTTATAGGCATTCCGACAAAGCAAGTTGATATGCTATGGGGTCTACCTTTGAAACAACGGGAAAAAGGCCTACATAACATAGTGCAAGTTTGCCTTTCATCTTGAATTGCTCTATATCCTTCATTGGGAAGACCCGTATTAAAACTTGGTCCTCCACTTACCATTCTACATGCCTTCTATTCGCATCGGCATAACCCTTGTGACGGTCTTGTGCAATTCGTATGCGGTTTCGAATAAGCTCAATTTTCAAATAAGTGTCTTGGATCATTTCAGGTCCAAGGAGCTTATTATCTCCTGCTTCTAACCAACAAGCATGTGATCTACGCGGTCGGCCATACAATGCCATATACGATGCCATACCTATCGTGGATTGGTACGAATTATTGTATGCAATTTCGACCAATGGAAAGTATTGCTCCCATGCTTCTTTAAAGTCAAGTACGCACATCCGAAGCATGTCCTCCAACATTTGGTTCTCTCTCTCTGTTTACTGTCCATCCGTTCGCGGGTGGTAGGATGTACTCAACTTCAATCAGGTTCCCATCACTTTCGAGAAACTTCATCAAAAAGGGATACGAAAATCTTATATCGGTCTGACACTATATTGATAAGCACCACCTAAAGTTTCACAAGCTCCGCAATAAAAACCCGGGTGTAACGTGCCTTATTATAATCCATCCGCACTGGTAGGAAGTGTGGCAATTTGTTCTAATGATCGATAATTACCCAAATAGAATCATAACGGCTTTGCGTCATCGGCAATCTAGTGATAAAATCCATGGATATACTCTCCCATTTCCACTCCGATATTTCTAACGGTTGCTACGATCCTGTTGATCGTTGGTGGTCCACATTCACCAATTGACAAGTGGCGCATTGGAAGACAAACTCAGAAATGTTCCTTCCTTGCGCTTCCATGACTTTCATCACAATAGCTGGTGTAATGGTCAACACTTGCTTCAGTATTCTCCTGGCTAAGCTCTTTCCACTTGGCTTTCCATGCCTTCTCTAGTTCCCCCACGGGTTTTCTACTCAGCATATCCACTACCACATTTTCTTTTCCTGGGTGATAATGAATATTAAATTTCTAGTCTTTTACGAACTCCAACCACCGACATGGTCGCACATTTAGATATCTTTGAGAGAACAATTATTGTAATGACTCGTGGTCCGTGAAAAGACTGAATTTCTTTCCCAGGAGGTAGTGCCTCCACATCTTTAAGGTGAACACTATCGCGGCGAACTCTAAGTCATGGGTGGGATAGTTCTTCTCGTGGGGCTTAACTGGCAAGACGCATACACAATGGCCCCATGCTCCTGTAGTAACACACCTCCCAACTCTAATAGGGATGCGTTCGTAAAGACCAATTAGTCCACTCCCGATTTTAGCAACACGAGTACAGGAGTGGAAATCAACATGTCCTTTAGCTTATCAAAAATTTAGGTCACAGACGTAACACTCTCTCTAAAGATAGGCCTCACATTCTTTTGGACCTGGTGCCCCGAGTTACTCGAGATTCCATACTCCTGATTACTAGAAAACCAATCCTTTTAAAAGTTAACCCACCAATTTTCTCGTGGTTAACTCACTATAGCCTTCCTAAAACAGTGTCACATGCCCCATTAGCCTCACTGCCTAATAATCCTAAGGTCTATGTGTTTCCGACGCACGTAGTATGAGTACTATACAAACTATATCCCTAGTGCCCAAGACCTTTCTCAATTTTTGACATTCGCTCGGTTTCATGTGTGGGACGTCTCGCAAAGCGAAATCCAAACAAGGAACCCTCCTGTTACACTACTACCTCGCATCGTCGATCATTAAGATATAATGGCCTAAGGCATACAATTGGTACCGCTAAAAATCCTAACTCATAACCCTACTAACACGCTTGTACCTATATCTCCTCCCATTTTGGCAGAATGGAAAGTCTAACTAATCCGGGCGCCTACTTTCTGCAAAGTGTTATGAACCTCCTACCGAAAATATATTTTCTTTAAATTTGCCTTCTAATCAAGGCCTGACCATGAGCCTCTACCCGACTTCCTTTTCCTTGTCTCGCCCACATATATACGGTGAGAGAAACATTTCCAATGCTTTTGCACTGCACATCTACTTTTTATTAGCCCTTAATCAATCACGTGACTCTCGGCTAATTCCAATAAAACCAACATCCTAACATAAAGTAACATCTCTCCACTCCCAATGCCATTAAGGTTCATGCGTGGAGTGTCTCGCAAACGAAATCCAAACAAGGAACCCCTCCGATACACTACTAAACTTTGTCGATCGTGGAGATATTCAGCATAAAATATGTAAAATAACAATTCCTACATACCTTAGACCTTCTCTATAAGGTCTCAACCCGTACCCAGGTGATATACTGCAAAACAACTAGTTCCACCCTAGAACCACAGATACGATAGCCTTGCAATCACTAGCCTCCTATCGCTCCGATCAATCAAAAAATATTTTATGCTCGTATAACAAATACAAAATGAGTAGTACAAACCAGATATATTTTTAAAATATCAACACACACTTTTACAGCGAATGAAGGAAAGTAGAACCTCGCTACTGCGAAAAACATATAGATATACCCTCTTATAATATTTCTGATAATACCACAAAACTCGAATTACACACCCAAATCTAAGGTTGATAAGATACTGAGACTCAATCTTGCCACACAGAATATACCTCCCTTATCCGAGGTGGAACTCACAACAACATTCTTGTCAATTACCCTGGCTGCTCCAAATAGTTCCCAGATACAATGCCCTTGTCCTTTAACTTCTACCGAACAAAATCAAAGCATGCAGTTATACGTTTCACATCACAATATTTCCCCATCTCTGGCCACCCTGATCGTGTTAAAGTTTTCAACATCTTAGGATCTATAGCCTCGATCCTAACAATCACCCTCGTAGTTCCCTTAGCTCCCCCAGCAAAGGAAAACATGTTACCGGCCTCAACTGCCTTATTTTAATGAATTTCCCGGGTGGAAGTCCACCAATGAGGTTTCACGAACACGACTTCTTCATAAGTGTTAGCAACACTTACTAGTGAGACTATCATTCCACTGAAGGACTCTCTCTTCCTTGTATCTATCTTACTTTGGTGCAAGGTTACCGTAACCATATAACTCTTTATTCACTGTCGACCTCTGATCGATCCTCATGTGAATACTTGAAAAGCTACATTCTCTTCCTTTCTGATAAATCAAAGGAACTCTCTATTAGAACCACCCATAAGGTTCCTCTATGAGCAAAACATCATGCTCCACCAAATATGGTGACTACCGTTTCCAACATTTCGACATTGCTTCAGTTGGTGAAAATCTTGCCTCAAATTTTCACATCTGGGTATTCCAATACCCCGCTCTAAGCTAAAGCTTCTGAGCCCAATACTTCCACCGAATGAAACGACACTGCCTTCGCATGACTTAACTTCAATGTATGGTCCTTATCAAGGACCCTTAAAACTTTTTCCCAATTTAACTTCACTGAGTAATCCAAGTTTAGTACAACTCTCTACTTATAGCGGTACTTGGGAAATATAGCTACTGTACTTAGTAGTAGCTATAGTAATCTAAGAAAATTCCATGAAGGGAGTGACCTCCAATGTGGTCCTCATCCCCGACTTCAACTTATAGTTCTAATTAAGCCCCGTCGCCTACTTTCCTCATAACAACCTTCCCTGGTCGCCCTTCATCTTCAGCACACGAATCTCAAATGAACACGTAAAAGATTTACTAAAATCTTACATTATGGCAGGAGAACGAAATCTCACAAAAGGAATCAACATTCCAAATCCTAAGGCTCTATGTCAAATCAAAAGCAACGCTGAAGGCGTAGTACGTTCGTACATATTCCTAAGGATGCTAGAACCTAATGCTCTGATACCATCTGTGACACCCCGCTTATTAAAATAAGAGGTGGCGAGCCCAATACTCCAATAAATACAGGATTCATAGTTGGTCCATTATTAGCATCATTGTCATTAAAAATAATAATACGCGACGACCACCAGTTATTTTAGAAAACGGATGTCAATTATATTTGTGAGTTTTAAAAAAAACATTTAGACAATCCAATTTATAAAAGAAGGTGGATAAATATATAAGAGACAGTTTAATAATTATTCTACAAAATAATAACTGAATAAGTTATCGGTTAACAGACCAATACAACGGTTACACCACGTATTAAAAATAAGTATCACAATATATAAGCAATTACAAAACTTGGGCAACACGACCGAATGTTTGTCTGATCATAACTAGAATATACAAAAGATAGATGCGTCTATAACAAGAATCCTACAACATCCGTAAAAATACTGTAGCTCCCTGACACTGATAAGGAAGGATCATATCGGCGCCCTTGCAGCGGAGCACCTGAGCATAAAAGAGAACCATACAAGAAAAAGAAAAATATAAACAGGTCAGGGCCCGGTTTGATATGATATCCGTGCGAATAAAATGCATAACAGTTATGAGCACTAAACATTATAAACAAGTTGGATTCTCTCTTGAATAATAATCATCCTCACTTCCTAGCGTCACACTAAATCATTATGAATTAAACTTCTTGTTTAATTAAGAGAAATAGCTAAATTCCATAATCATGCTTATCTTCCAATTTCATAAAACATTAATTCACAAGCCCATTTACCATTTTGGGAAACTTTTGTCACATAGTTGATTTATAAAATGTCACTTTCGTGCGAATAGTTATAGTCACAATATAACGATTCTAAGACCATCCTTCCGGGAGTTACCCCACTGGATGCACCCCTAAATAGCTATCATCTTCCAGGGCCTATAACCAAGATGACCTGGGCATCCTAAATCGCACAACGTGGGAAGAGGTCATATACCTTCGATAGTGAGTCATAACCATACCCGAAATTATCTCACTTTGAATAAAACAACATCACAATGTAAAATAGTCCTATGGCCGAGGACTATATTCTCCCTGCATTCACTAGCCAGGGGACATCACCTCATGCGCGTAACTTACCTTATGATATCATTTAGAGAGGTATTTAAATGCATTCCATGATATCAAGATATGCTAATTTAAAACATCCACTTTTTACATTTTCGAAATCATTTGTGTTTAGCAATATGTGCCAATTTAAAATATATATTTCATATTCACGAAGTCGTATGTTTTTAACAACATAGGCTACAAAGTATAATTACCCTCGTACTAATATCCAAGAGTCCCAAACCATAATATAGGCCACCAAGGGTAATTTTCCTCAATACTAGTCTCCAAGAGTCCTAGGCAATACCATCCTACTTCCCTTAATCCTAGGCTAGATTTCTAGATGGAAACGACACTAACTTCTATTGAATAACCCCTAAAATAAACCCCATTTACCCACATTACTAGTCTAGGGTATTAATCTCCCTAATATAAACCCCTAATACTCTTTATTACTTCCCAAGAGAAGGTTCCTAAGCCTTAAACCTAAACTAAAAGGACTAGAAACCAAGTTGGAAAACCCCTCTAAAACAACAGGATTTCTGAATCGATTCGCCTAGGGCCGAATCGATTTGCCCCTGGTAGCGAATCGATTCGGCTGAGAAAAAATAACTTCTTGTCTCAACCCGAATCGATTCAGCCTTAACTCGAATCGATTCGGTTCCTCAGACCTGTAGCCCTAATTATTAGCGAATCGATTCGCTGAGGAGGGCGAATCGATTCGCCCTGGTCAGATTGCCCAGTTTGGGCTACAGGTTGATATAAACCCTAAATCGCCCAATTTCAATTCTTCCATCAAATCTTAACATCATCAACTAACATTTTAACCAAATCATTCCTACACAATAACTAACTAATATCTCCAACTCAAATCAATTTAATTCAAAGTTTAAGGGTTTAAACACCCAAAATCTTCAAAACCCATCAATGGTTTAAATCTCAAAAACACAACTATATATACAAATTATCCACACTAAATCATACATTTGAAAGTTAGAAACTTGCCTCAAGTTTGTAGTCTCGGATTCTCTTCCCGTAGCAACGATTCCAAGCTCCAAATCTCCAATTACTTCTTTTCTCTCCATTTTCTCTTCTATTTCTCCTAAGCTCTCTCTCTCTCTCTCTCTAAGTTTAAAACATAAAATGAGCTCAAATGCTCTAGCAAGACTAAAATACCCAAATTATATTAAGTCTAACTTTAAAAGATACTACACAATTAAAATGACTCGTAACAACATAATTAAGTGATAACCGATCAAAAGTGCCCGGAATCCAAAAATATAACTTGGCACTTATTTTGACTATCTCAACCATTTTCGGACTAACCGTACCCTCTAAATTGGCATCCGGAATATCATACAATATTTTATGTTCCAACGTCATACTAAATCATTAATAATGATCTAATTGGAATCTAAGTCATAACCGTCGCTTAAAGCACAACGATGCAATAAAACACAATATGATGCTATTTACATTAACATAACAGTAAATATGCAAAACTCGGTAAATATTATCTCTTAAATCACTTAAAATAATATTCACTTCAACTTTCTTTATTTTATATAATTAACCCACAAGGCAAATTAATTTAAAAATAATTACTCAAAAGAAAGGGGTATTACACTAAAATCCATATTCCCTTATAAAATACATGTTTTAAAGTTTGCAAATGTATTTAAGCATGGACTATGAAAACAATAAAAGTGCAAGTATAATCCATCAAAAATTACTATTTTTAAATTTCAAAACTTGACTTGACAAAACAATTTTTAAAGTTTTAAAACACACTCTCGTGTTGTTTTAAAATGAGTAAAAAATTTTCATAACAATTAAAACGAGTAGGAAATAAACAACAATCAAATTAACGTGACAATATTAGCTAACTATGATAAACTTCATCCTAATCCTAATAGAAGAATTGAGCTACCATAATGAAAGAGAAATTTCAAGAATGAGTAGAGATTTTCATTAATAAACCAAAGTCACAATAATCTTTAATCCTCTAAACAATGATAAACACTTAGCCCTCAAATTAAATACAATCTCTCAAAAATTGCTTCTAAAAAATCCTTCTAAAATTGTGAGCCCAAGGGTCATTTTTCTAAGACAAGTGGTGAGGTATTTGAGTTGTGGTGGGACTCTCTTTGATTGTTTGTATTTAATCTGATAATTATCTCATGGAGTCTTGGGAAGAGTTGGACATAATTGAGAAGTTCTTTTTAAAAATAAAATAATTATCCCCAATTTTGGCACTATTCACATCACCAACTTTAATCACATTTTTGACCCCTAAAACTTCAAAATCTAATTTTTGTTTGAACTTCAAAGTTGTGAGTCTCATCATTTAAAAAAGCTATGGCATGGCCTCAACGAAAACTCGAGCGATTTATAAAATAATATTTAGTACAACTGTCTCAATCGTGTCGTGTCGTGTCACGGCGTATCTTGACAATTTTTGCATATCAACTCCTAAGTTGTCCAAATATTAGGGGTACCTATAAAAATGCAAATAAAAATAATTAATTCAAATTCAAGAATGTTTAGAAAATTACATAATTACCCCGCTTTGCATTTATCCCCAAAATTCAAAAATTGCTCGTTTTAATCCAGAATTCCACCAAATTTTATAGAGAACCTTATTTTGCCTAGATAAACATTTAAAATTATTTTTAGGCTCAAAAGTTTTGAAAGTTATGATTTCACCTCATGAATTACTAAAATTTCACTTTTAACTTGAGTTTTATTCAAACTTCCATTTTTCTTTTATTTTAAGAAAATGACTCTAAAAACTCATTATTTATGATAATCGGACTAACAAGATCTAGATTTGGGCATAATTCATACAAATGAATGCACTCATCAATACTTGGGCCAAAGACACCAAGTGAGGATATCAATGTCTACCTAACTCCTTTGGTCAAAGGATTAAATGAGTTGTGGGAAGAGGATGTGCAAGCATTTGACTCTTTTAAAAAAGAAAAGTTTATGCTGAAGGCTATGTTGATGTGGACAATTCATGGTTTTTCAGCTTATGGGACATTATTTGGTCGTGTAGTACATGGTTATTTGGGGTGTCCTATTAGTGGAGAGGAGACTGAATCTCTTTGTCTCCCCGCTAGCTTAAAAAATGTATACCCGCTCATAGTTTTAGATTTGGGAAATGTTCTAATTTTTTATCTAGCGGGGTTAAACATAAGCTACCTCCGAGGAAATTTTCAGGTTCAGAAATTGAAAGTAAATCTTGTGATCGTGGACCTAATATGCCAGGTAAGAATCCTAAATTCAAGAATGTCAAGCATAAGAAGCCCCCAATTGGAAATGAAACTGAGGCAAGAAAGGCATGGTCTAGGAGGTCAATTTTATTTAACTTGACTTATTGGAAGAATAACTTGGTGCGCCATGTATTGGATGTGATGCACGTAGAGAAGAATAACGTTGAACATATTGTGGGCACATGCCTTGGGGGGTGTCATTCGAAGGATGGAGAAAATGCACGAAAATACCTTAAATTATTGAAACTTAAGCCACAACTATGGTCAAAAGAAGATAGTAGGGTGAGGACAATAATTTCTCCTGGTGCGTTTACTTTGACTGGTGAGGAAATAACGGTGCTTTTAGACATATTATATAATTTGAAGGTTCCATCTAATTATTTGTCCAACTTGCAAAGGATTGTGAATTATGTTACCCATGATTTACATAAGTGTAAGTCCCACGATTGGCATGTGATCATGCAATCGGTTCCTCTATTATTTAAGCACTGTTTCTCTAAGCACAAGGATTTGCGAAGGGATATTATGCAAATTAGTATCGGCTTCTCACTTTTATGTGAGAAGGTAGTCAATCGAGATCGCATAGTGGCCGCCGCAAAATTAGCGGTAACCGAAGCGATTTGTGTGTTGGAGAAGTAATTTCCCCCATTATTCTTTGACATAAGTGTTCACTTGTTGGTACACCTATACGATGAGGCAATTCTTTACGGACCAGTTAAATATCGGTGGATGTATTCGTTTAAAGATTGATGAAAGTTTTCAAAGATTACATCAAGAATACTCGATACATTGAATGATCAATTGTTGAGGAATACATCACTGTGGAGTCATCAATGTACACTCATAAATATATGCCTGACCCGAGCGACGTGGATGACAATGATGAGTTCGTCGATGAGGATGGTCACATAAAGGGCAAACGAGTGAAATTAATGAGTTTGCAACATAAACAAGTATCTTGTTATCCACTTGACACACATAAAGATGTTGAAGAATGGAAAAAGTAAGTTTAAATTGTTTTAACTTTTACATTATTTTAATGTTTATATATGATCAATTTTTTAATATGTTAATCACGATCTAGGGAGAAAATATGAAGCCGGTGAGAACAAAAAAAATGAAAAATAACGGCACAATCAGACAACGAATTTAGGTTGTGGTTGTCACACGAGGTAAGTATAATGAAAATGTTTTTTATTAAATGTCACATTACAAGAAAGCTTTAGAACTAACATAATTATTTTATCAATATTCTCAGCTCTTAAAGAGGGTGATGCAACATCAAGGCTTGCTCGACTAGCCACTAGACCCTTATTCATGGCACAAGAGTATAAAAAGTATTGATTGAACGGTTACATATTTGATGTAAGGGTGTACGAGGAAAATACAAATGTACAAAACTCGGTCATTTCATGCAAGGCTCTTACTTATCTTCAAGCGAGCGCAAAAGATAAAAACCTCGTTGAAGCTTAAATGACTTACTATGGTGTAATTCGTAATATATTTGAATTGGACTATGTAAGCTTCAAAGAGGTTGTATTTTACTATGATTGGGTAAGAGTTGAGTATAAAAATATTTGTAAAGTTAATCTTGGCACAAATTTGATCATGGTTGACTTGTCTAAGTTGAAGAGCAACGAACACGTGAGTGATGAGCCGTTCGTTTGTGCTTTTCAAAAGGTCAAGCAAGTGTTTTACTCGGAGTATATCAACAATCAGTCGTGGTCAATCATCCTATATGCGCCAAAGCGTCTAAATAATAGTGTGGATGACGTGGCTGCTCCTGCTGAATATCAATCCATTTTTTATTATAATCCGAATTTGAAATAATTTTTAAATATGTAATAATTATTCCACTTATTTGTAATGACTAGTTGGTGTATTATTCTAGTATTTTATTATTATCGAACATCAGTTTAATGCTTTTAATTCATTTGTAATTGATCAGTTACTGCATGTAATATTTAGATTTAATTCATAAGCATTAATTAATTCAAAGTCCACGACATGACCCGATAATGAAATAATATTTAGATTCATAACGTCGTTAACTTGTATTCTTCTAGTGATTTTATAATATGGTTAGTGCTTTGTATTCTTCTAGTGATTTGCATTCTTCTAATTCATTTGGATTTGTACTAATAACAACATTTTTTTACAGAAAATATATTCATGAGGGTAACGTGACAGCGAAGGCGATGAGGCCTCCTCGGTCCCTAGCCTCCCAAAATTGGGAAAATTGAGATTCGTCGTCGAGAACGAAACGGAATTAATGGCTAGAGCACTGGAGTTGCTGAAGATGATTATTGGCACGGGGTACACTGATTAGAGGGCCGTGCCAAATGAGCTCAAGATGGTCATCTGGGGGGCACTACAGGTAGTGTATTTATATTTATATTTATATTTATATTTATATTAATATTTATATTAATATTTATATTTATATTTAAACACAACTAACACTTACTTTATTTTTGGTTTGTATTTGATTGATAAGAACAATTAGGCCTACCCCCACATGTTCGCGACTCCATTTTGGATCAGTTGAGGGAAAAATACAAGACATGGAAGAAAAATATGTGGGCACGGTACTTACCCGGGAGTCCATTATGAGATTGCATGATATCGTCTCAATGAAGGAGCCGATCTCATTAGCATAGTGACGGCAGTTCGCAGACAATGAGATTGATGAGCGGCAATTGGCATCTCCTCAATCAGGGCGGAAAAAACGGGCCAAAAAGGTGGACGTGCACTATGCTGGACGGACGTCTTACGCCGAGGTGGAGCATAAGATGGTAAATTTGTATTTTTCTTTAATTTTAGTTTTATGTTATTTTAATTTAGCATTACTTTACGTTACTTACTAATTCTGCATTATTTTATTTCAGGAGACGGGAAGTGGCCCTAGGGGTAGGCCATATAGGCTCGATGCCTATGTGGCAATTCAGACGAAGAAGGGCAAGGATAAGGAGGTGTCCCCGAGCGTCGCAGCCACGATTGTAAGTTATAATTGTTTGGGCCTATTTGGTTCGCTACTCAGAAAACTCGATTTAAACGATGTTTTCAAATATATACGATTGTAAGTTATTATTGGTGTGCGTTTGGTAAACTTGTTTTTAAATATATATATATATATATATATATATATATATATATATATATATATATATATATATATATATATATATATATATATATATATATATATATATATATACGTGTGTGTGTGTGTGTGCACGCGTATATATACACTTTCATACATACATGATACATCAATGTATACATATATATGTATATATATATATACATACATACATACATCATAAATTATATACATGTATATTTAATATCATGTATTTTTAGGTATATTTAATGAAGTATGTTGGAAAGTTTAACTCTCTCTCTCTCTCTCTCTCTCTCTCTCTCTCTATATATATATATATATATATATATATATATATATATTGCATTTATAATTCACTATAAAATTATATACATACATGAATTGATAATATTTTTTAATACATATGTACTATATGTATATTTTATATTATTCCATACATTAATACTACATGTGTAAAACTATATATAAGCATCATGTATCTTTTAATAATATTATTTAACTTTATATTATTCCATACGTAATTCTGTGTACATGTACATTGTAAGGAAATTTTTCTCATGTCCAACATGTTACATTTGTGTATGTCGTGCGCCGCTACATTTGGCACGTCACCTCACGATCTCACATGACGGCCTCTATCCGAATTTTGGGGATCAAGCATTCAACATCTCCATTAATGTGTCCCACATCTGCCTCAACGACTTCACGTTCCAAGATTTTAGGGACTTAATGCAAGTGGTACGCAAGGGAAGTCAAAACAGTGAAATAAGGCTTGATAGGGAAGTTCAAGGGCATTTTCGTAATTTCACATCCATAATTCGGAGGTCTGGTCAACTGGAAAGTTGAAGAGCTCGCCACAACGAAGATACTGGAAGAAATGGAACCTCAATTCGAGCTACGATGAAGAAGTTATGACCTTTTGAAGTTGGAGAAAATTCCTTGAAGAATGCTCTTTTTTAACCCCATACCAGAATGGTACAACCAAACCGGTTCGGTGTACCCCAGAATGGGTTCGGTGTACCTGTACGCTGATAAGATTTTTAGAGTTTTAAAAAAGCGGAACTCTTCATATTTTTTCCTATAAATACCAACTTCGGGAGAGTTGTTTTGCAAGACTTTAGAAGACGTTTTTGAGAGTCCAAATACATCTAGTCTTCATATTTTTGAGTCCCAAGACTCATGTTTTGATTCACACAATTGCCAAACCTTTGTGAATCTTTTTGGTAACCCAAGAACACAACCTCGTGTTTGTTCAACGCTTGTGGAGAAGTCGTTCTCTTCTTCATTGCTGCCCTCCTGGAAAGGGAAAATTCCAGCCGCCGACATAGGAACCGACACCTGCGGGTATTTCTGTGTCACACTGTTTCTAGCCGTTGCTTTGAAGGTTTACCGAAGACACCGTGCGTTACACTTGTGGGCGATTATCAGGTTGTATGTAAGTCAATGGTCTTGTAAATTCTTTAAAGTTCTAGAAATAAAAGGTTTTTACCCGGAAGGGGTTTTTTCCTCAATTGCTCGTCTTTATTTTACCATGCATGGCTTGAATGATTTATCTTGGTTAGATGCATGTGTAGGGGCTGTTTTAATAGACTCTAATTAAATAAGTGTGCCATCTTATTAATTTGCGAATCGAATCGATATTACACGGCGTTTTCAAATTGGTATCAGAGCCTGTTGCACTAAGTTATTGTGTTTTGATCCTGATTTTGCACAAAAATGGCTTTTGATGGTTTTGATGATCTTCGATGTCAAATTTTTGAAAAAATTAATTGGAAAATTCACACGAACTCTTGTTTTAAATCTTCTGTTGAAAACGAATATGAGAGGTGCCCTTGTTGTGAGGGTGTTGGTCACACGTTACATGAGTGTACCACAAATTTAAAGAAGAAATTGAATAAATCGATTTCTCATGTTTCTACCCTTAGTGATTGTGATTCAAAAGAAGAAGTTTTTTATGCTTCTAGGCGAGAGTTTCCCATCCGTGTGATTAGTGATGAGAGTGAAGGTGATGGGAGTGTGGATGAAAGCGAGGAGGAAAATGTAGATGAGCATGACTTGCAAACTGCTTTCAATGAACTTTATGCTGAAACTTTGAAAACAAAGAAAGAAAATTTGAAATTGAAAGCTCAGTTGAAAGAGTGTGCCATAAAAAATAATGATTTTTTAGTTGAAGAACTTAGGGCTCATGTGAAAATTTTGAAAGAGAAGCTTGAGTACGTCGAGGGTGAGAGAGATAGTCTTAGAGGGTTGATGGAGACTATGAAAAAGCAGCTTTTAGAGTGTGAGGATTCTAGACGAGTACTTGAATCTAGGATAGGTGAACTTGAGATGAAATTGAAAGATTCAAGTAAGGTGAAATTTGATTTGGAGTCTAGGTCTGAAAAACTTGATAAGATTTTAGGCATAGTCGAGATCAAAACGGACAGGGGTGGGATTGGTCTTGAAAAATATGTTGCACCCATTCCCACACGTGTGAGAGAGCCCCCTAGGATTGTTAAGAAAGAGACACCTAAGGTTGTTAGGAAAGATCCCCCTAGGAACATCGTGAGAGTGCCTCCTAGGATCATTAGGAGAGACCCACCTAGGCAAATTCGGAGAGAGCAACCGAGAAATTTGAGGAGAGGGCCACCTTTAGGTAACACACACCGCCCGATTTACACTTGCACACATTGCGGTAGGCAAGGTCATATTAGGCGATTCTGTTACAAGCTGTTAAATGAACCTAGGAAGGTTAATAGAAGAATAAATTCGATTCCCAAAACCCCCACACTCCGTTACACATCTATTTGGGTTAGAAAATCGGATTTAAAGGCTTATGGTTTATTTGTCCACGATTCCCGTTTGCTTGCACGTGATTCACCCCATGTGAAATCTTTTGGTTGATTGTGGTTGCATGTTTGTCATACACTAGTTGTGGTTTCATGATATATTTTTACTAGTGTGATGACTTGTACTTTTTGTATAAATTCTTGTTTTTGAATTTTTTTTTGAAAAAATAAAAAAAGATTTTATTTTGATAAAATTTTGAGAAAATCCAAAAAGATTTTTGTATTGCACCGTTTATGGATGAACACTTAGGATGACCGAGTCACAACATCATTCCATTATTTTCATGTGACTATTTGATAGTGTTTTGAGACAATAGGTCAATTCATCCATGTGCTTTATAATGTTTGGAGTCATTAAGATGCATTTAAGTGTTACTTCCTACATGTTTGACTCATAATTTCCTTTATTGCACACATGCACGGATTTGATTGATTATTGTGCTTGTCTTATCACATGTTGGTTGGGTGTTTTCACTTCAATCATGTCTTTAAAACGAACCAAGCGCGATAATTTTTATAAGGAAAGTGTGCATATAAAAACCGTGTTGTGTGTTTGTGTGCTTTGTTTGAATAACGGGGAGGGGCTGCGAAAGGTAATTATCTATCCTTTGCGCAAAAGCCACCGTTAAAAAGGACCTAAAAAATTGAGGAATTTTATTATCCGAGGTCCAAAGAGGTTAAAAGATCCCGAAAAAATTGAAAGGCAATAAAAAGATATTCATGTCAAAAAGGGGCCATTGAGGTTTTTGCACCAATTCTCCAATGTTTGAGAATTTAGATTACCTCTAAAAGAATATATATATGAGGGAGTTTGGTTGGAGAATTAAAACGGGTTTGCACGTCCTTGAATTTTTTGAAAATGCGCTATATAGTTTTGGACGTTATTGGTGTGGAAATCATTTGACTTTGATTTGTTGATTTGCATAAAACGATGTCATCTAAATTCAACAAACGTTTACACTTAAGGATACCTTTGATGTTCATTCGTTAGGATTACACGTATGCATCGTGCACATATGATTGATTGAGTTGATTTACCTATCGAATGTGTTCACACCCATTCATTCCATTTCCATGACTTGGTTGTTTGAGTCTAAATCCATGGTGTGATTTTTGTTTCATATTTGTTCATATTGGTATCTTATTTTTGTACGGAAAATTTGAAAAATCAAAAATAGTTTGTATTTTTTTTGTATACCGTGACACTCCGATTTTGCTTATTTGATTCATTCTTCTCATTTGTCTATTTGGGGACATCATAAGAAGGGGGAGAAATAATTATCATATTATGGGGGAGTTTGAATTTTGGGGGAGTTTTTGAGATGTTGCTTATGTTTTTATCATATATTGATATCCATGTTATCTCATTTCAAACTCGATATGTCACGTGGTATTTGCTTTGTCTCATGTGTGTAGGTATGAAGATTGAAGATCTATATGTTGCACACCCTGATGAGAAAAGATTTGAGATTGCTCAAGATTTGAATAACAAACGATGAAGACTATTCATTTGTACCTTTTCCAGTTTTGGGTTCATGGGAGGGTAGATTTGTATAGGCAATTTCATATTTGATAATTCGGATTTTTTATGTATGTACCGGCATAGACATAGGGGGAGATTTGTAAGGACATTTTTCTCATGTCCAACATGTTACATTTGTGTATGTCGTACGCCGCTACATTTGGCACGTCACCTCACGATCTCACATGACGGCCTCTATCCGAATTTTGGGAATCAAGCATTCAACATCTCCATTAATGTGTCCCACATCTGCCTCAACGACTTCACGTTCCAAGATTTTAGGGACTTAATGCAAGTGGTACGCAAGGGAAGTCAAAACAGTGAAATAAGGCTTGATAGGGAAGTTCAAGGGCATTTTCGTAATTTCACATCCATAATTCGGAGGTCTGGTCAACTGGAAAGTTGAAGAGCTCGCCACAACGAAGATACTGGAAGAAACGGAACCTCAATTCGAGCTACGATGAAGAAGTTATGACCTTTTGAAGTTGGAGAAAATTCCTTGAAGAATGCTCTTTTTTAACCCCATACCAGAATGGTACAACCAAACCGGTTCGGTGTACCCCAGAATGGGTTCGGTGTACCTGTACGCTGATAAGATTTTTAGAGTTTTAAAAAAGCGGAACTCTTCATATTTTTTCCTATAAATACCAACTTCGGGAGAGTTGTTTTGCAAGACTTTAGAAGACGTTTTTGAGAGTCCAAATACATCTAGTCTTCATATTTTTGAGTCCCAAGACTCATGTTTTGATTCACACAATTGCCAAACCTTTGTGAATCTTTTTGGTAACCCAAGAACACAACCTCGTGTTTGTTCAACGCTTGTGGAGAAGTCGTTCTCTTCTTCATTGCTGCCCTCCTGGAAAGGGAAAATTCCAGCCGCCGACATAGGAACCGACACCTGCGGGTATTTCTGTGTCACACTGTTTCTAGCCGTTGCTTTGAAGGTTTACCGAAGACACCGTGCGTTACACTTGTGGGCGATTATCAGGTTGTATGTAAGTCAATGGTCTTGTAAATTCTTTAAAGTTCTAGAAATAAAAGGTTTTTACCCGGAAGGGGTTTTTTCCTCAATTGCTCGTCTTTATTTTACCATGCATGGCTTGAATGATTTATCTTGGTTAGATGCATGTGTAGGGGCTGTTTTAATAGACTCTAATTAAATAAGTGTGCCATCTTATTAATTTGCGAATCGAATCGATATTACACGGCGTTTTCAAATTGGTATCAGAGCCTGTTGCACTAAGTTATTGTGTTTTGATCCTGATTTTGCACAAAAATGGCTTTTGATGGTTTTGATGATCTTCGATGTCAAATTTTTGAAAAAATTAATTGGAAAATTCACACGAACTCTTGTTTTAAATCTTCTGTTGAAAACGAATATGAGAGGTGCCCTTGTTGTGAGGGTGTTGGTCACACGTTACATGAGTGTACCACAAATTTAAAGAAGAAATTGAATAAATCGATTTCTCATGTTTCTACCCTTAGTGATTGTGATTCAAAAGAAGAAGTTTTTTATGCTTCTAGGCGAGAGTTTCCCATCCGTGTGATTAGTGATGAGAGTGAAGGTGATGGGAGTGTGGATGAAAGCGAGGAGGAAAATGTAGATGAGCATGACTTGCAAACTGCTTTCAATGAACTTTATGCTGAAACTTTGAAAACAAAGAAAGAAAATTTGAAATTGAAAGCTCAGTTGAAAGAGTGTGCCATAAAAAATAATGATTTTTTAGTTGAAGAACTTAGGGCTCATGTGAAAATTTTGAAAGAGAAGCTTGAGTACGTCGAGGGTGAGAGAGATAGTCTTAGAGGGTTGATGGAGACTATGAAAAAGCAGCTTTTAGAGTGTGAGGATTCTAGACGAGTACTTGAATCTAGGATAGGTGAACTTGAGATGAAATTGAAAGATTCAAGTAAGGTGAAATTTGATTTGGAGTCTAGGTCTGAAAAACTTGATAAGATTTTAGGCATAGTCGAGATCAAAACGGACAGGGGTGGGATTGGTCTTGAAAAATATGTTGCACCCATTCCCACACGTGTGAGAGAGCCCCCTAGGATTGTTAAGAAAGAGACACCTAAGGTTGTTAGGAAAGATCCCCCTAGGAACATCGTGAGAGTGCCTCCTAGGATCATTAGGAGAGACCCACCTAGGCAAATTCGGAGAGAGCAACCGAGAAATTTGAGGAGAGGGCCACCTTTAGGTAACACACACCGCCCGATTTACACTTGCACACATTGCGGTAGGCAAGGTCATATTAGGCGATTCTGTTACAAGCTGTTAAATGAACCTAGGAAGGTTAATAGAAGAATAAATTCGATTCCCAAAACCCCCACACTCCGTTACACATCTATTTGGGTTAGAAAATCGGATTTAAAGGCTTATGGTTTATTTGTCCACGATTCCCGTTTGCTTGCACGTGATTCACCCCATGTGAAATCTTTTGGTTGATTGTGGTTGCATGTTTGTCATACACTAGTTGTGGTTTCATGATATATTTTTACTAGTGTGATGACTTGTACTTTTTGTATAAATTCTTGTTTTTGAATTTTTTTTTGAAAAAATAAAAAAAGATTTTATTTTGATAAAATTTTGAGAAAATCCAAAAAGATTTTTGTATTGCACCGTTTATGGATGAACACTTAGGATGACCGAGTCACAACATCATTCCATTATTTTCATGTGACTATTTGATAGTGTTTTGAGACAATAGGTCAATTCATCCATGTGCTTTATAATGTTTGGAGTCATTAAGATGTATTTAAGTGTTACTTCCTACATGTTTGACTCATAATTTCCTTTATTGCACACATGCACGGATTTGATTGATTATTGTGCTTGTCTTATCACATGTTGGTTGGGTGTTTTCACTTCAATCATGTCTTTAAAACGAACCAAGCGCGATAATTTTTATAAGGAAAGTGTGCATATAAAAACCGTGTTGTGTGTTTGTGTGCTTTGTTTGAATAACGGGGAGGGGCTGCGAAAGGTAATTATCTATCCTTTGCGCAAAAGCCACCGTTAAAAAGGACCTAAAAAATTGAGGAATTTTATTATCCGAGGTCCAAAGAGGTTAAAAGATCCCGAAAAAATTGAAAGGCAATAAAAAGATATTCATGTCAAAAAGGGGCCATTGAGGTTTTTGCACCAATTCTCCAATGTTTGAGAATTTAGATTACCTCTAAAAGAATATATATATGAGGGAGTTTGGTTGGGGAATTAAAACGGGTTTGCACGTCCTTGAATTTTTTGAAAATGCGCTATATAGTTTTGGACGTTATTGGTGTGGAAATCATTTGACTTTGATTTGTTGATTTGCATAAAACGATGTCATCTAAATTCAACAAACGTTTACACTTAAGGATACCTTTGATGTTCATTCGTTAGGATTACACGTATGCATCGTGCACATATGATTGATTGAGTTGATTTACCTATCGAATGTGTTCACACCCATTCATTCCATTTCCATGACTTGGTTGTTTGAGTCTAAATCCATGGTGTGATTTTTGTTTCATATTTGTTCATATTGGTATCTTATTTTTGTACGGAAAATTTGAAAAATCAAAAATAGTTTGTATTTTTTTTGTATACCGTGACACTCCGATTTTGCTTATTTGATTCATTCTTCTCATTTGTCTATTTGGGGACATCATAAGAAGGGGGAGAAAGAATTATCATATTATGGGGGAGTTTGAATTTTGGGGGAGTTTTTGAGATGTTGCTTA